>JAGFNQ010003056.1:278345-500726 GCA_024364735.1 Boesenbergia rotunda | reverse complement strand
AGTCATCCTATTCTATTGTCCATTTGTTTTCCAAATATTATAGAATTGAGGGGTAGCCTTCACCACCACATCTTCATTGTAATTGCAATGAAGAATCTCTGTTACCAACTTTTTTTCATTGAACATAAAACCTATATCCTTTCACTAGCAACCACTATAATCTTTTTTTGTATATTAATCCACTGCCAATCCAAAACAAAGGATGGTCAAAGCTTCATATCATAGATAAAGGTGTCAGAACTTGCTATCCTTAGATGAGCGCAATAACAATGCCCTACTTTTTATCACGTAGAGGATCCCGGACAACCTCATCAGATTGCACTAACTCTTGCTTTCACTGAATGGTTCGTTGAGTTGTCATCAAGCAACATCCATAATTTTTAACACCGAAAGAAATGGAGAAAGTAACGACTCTTTAGACAATCCCCTTCGTGTAGCTGTCTCTCAAAAGTCCCTATGGTTATCATATACATCGAGACGGAACTGTTGTGTCTTTGAATGGGAACTTAGTGCAATATTTTTATGGATGAGCATAATGGTAATAGAGACCCCTAAATTATTACACATAAAAGATCATCACTGTAGCTGTATGGTCATGGTGTAATACCCTCTTTTTTTAGCTATATAAGACTGCATTGAGCTTCTCAGCTCTGCACACATTCTAAGCTTGGGGCAAGGAGAGTAGTTCTAGGTAGTTATCGTATAGGGAAATATATCATGGACTTTAGTGAGGCTTGGAGGAGTGTAAGGCCATACTTGGCTATGATCTTCTTGCAGTTTGGCTATGCTGGCATGTACATAGTCTCACTCGCTTCACTCAAGCGTGGGATGAGCCACTATGTGCTGGTTGTCTATCGAAATGTTGTTGCAGCTGTTATCATTGGTCCATTTGCATTGTGGATTGAAAGGTCACACTCTTTCCATCTAATAAACATGTTCACCAATTAACTTAATTACTTTATCATATTCCACTAAGAATATATTTTGACTATATCTTACCAATGCTTTTAATTATTTTATCATTTGTAAACTCAACTCCAATCTGTCTGCATGGATATACTTTGGCATGTGTCAAAGGCTCAAACACCAAAATAAAAAGTGAATATGAGGTACGTAAATGAAAGTGCAAGTCTTTTGCTCATATAGAGTGTCTATCTAACAACAGCATGAGCTAACAAAGGATATAAGGCAGATATTAGCTTTTCCTTTCCATTTTTCATTGTTCCCTGGAGTACGTATCTTTGTTTTTGTGTGGTAGGATTTATTGTTGTAACTTTGACAGCCTTCTTCTCAAATTTGAAAACGAAGAACTTTGAATATGCTTTGTCTGCCTTTTCCTTGATTAGTAACTCTGACAAAAGACTTGTAGGCCCAACACATGCTTGTTGAGTGTGCCTAATGATTCCTTCTTTTTTAATATGTTGTATGAGTAAGGATCACATGATTTGGTATCTCTCAGGGTTCTGTTTATCTGAGTGGATGGATAGGAGGGGAAAAAAGGTGATGAAAGGGAACAAAAATAAAATTAGTAAACATGCTACAATTCCACACTCAAAACTCAGAGAAATGTCACAATTTCAGTTTTTCATGTTTTCATTTGTTGCAAAATAGATGAGGTAGATTCGATCAAAGATATGTTGTTCTTTTCGAGCATTAGAAGGGAATTTTATCTAGGACTAACTTTTGGTTTGAATATTTTGAAATAGGAAAGGCAGGCCAAAGATGACACTTCGGATATTCCTCAAAATTCTGGCTCTTGCTTTGCTCGAGTAATGATATATTTACCTCTAGTTAATTCAAGTTTGTATAATCATTCTAAAACTGTCTTCTTATACGATGAGAATATTTGACAAACTTAATCCAGGCCAGTTCTTGACCAAAACTTCTACTACTTGGGAACCAAGTACACATCAGCAAGCTTCTCTTCTGCTCTTTATAACATTCTGCCAGCGATCACATTTATAAATGCCCTTATTTTAAGGTGAAAACTTAGACTGCAATATCTCAAATACTATCAATCTGCACCTATGTAACATTCACTTTTTTGGTGTTTGTGTGTGATCAGAATGGAGAAGGTAGACATTAAGAAGCGACACAGTCAAGCAAAGATTATTGGAACACTGGTTACAGTCGTTGGTGCTCTGGTTATGATATTATACAAAGGTCCTATTGTCGAGTTTATATGGAACAAGGGACGGAGCCACCATACTGAAGCTGCTAGTCAGGATGAAACCCATTGGCTCATTGGCACATTCATGCTGTTGTTCAGCTGCTTCTGTTGGTCTTTATTCTTCATTCTACAAGTAAAGTGTTATCGCATCTCAAAGATAAAGTAGTCGTTTTACTTGAGCACTTAATTAATTCGTGATGTCATGACTGTTTGCAGTCGAACACCTTAAAATCTTATCCCGCAGAGCTCTCCCTGAGCTTCCTAATTTGCATCATGGGCACACTACTAGCCAGCTCAGTCACACTCGTCCTGGATCCCGGTGTGAAACCATGGATGATAGGATTTGACACAAGGCTTGTCGCCGCAATCTACTCCGTAAGATGCTTGTTATTGTATTTTGGCAAGCAAATGGCTTAAACTTGTATGAACTTTCTTACACTATTTATTACCTCTCTCGCGAAGGGTATAATGTGCACAGGACTAGCATATTATTTGCAAGCAATAGTTGTGAAGGCGAGAGGGCCCGTCTTTGTTACTGCCTTTAGCCCTCTCTGCATGATCATAGTGACCGTGATGGGCTCCATCATTCTTGCTGAGGAAATGTCTTTAGGAAGGTAATAGATCTTTTGCTCATTCCAGTTTCCTACAACGCAAACTAACTCGGCTTCTCGTGGTAGGTTGATTGGTGCAGTTGTTATAGTAATTGGCCTTTACTCTCTTATATGGGGGAAGAGCAAAGATCACATGAACCAATCTCCTAAAACCGGCGAAAAGCAAGCTCTGGAGCTACCGAAGACTATGAATGATGACATGATATCCAACTCCATCGATTGCGTCTCCATCCAAAACATCTCGTCGGCAAAGAAACCTTGAGTAATTAACTTGGGTAAGACTCGCCATTGGTTTTCGGTTGTGTTGCGTATGAATTACCATCAACTATGATTGTAGAAGTGTTTTCTTGCAAGCAACTGAGGATGCTTGTCCTCCTCAGCTATTGCTACCAATAAGTAGTGTTAATCTTCATGCATGATCTAATGCCAGTATCTTTGCTGTGTTCCTCAACTTTCTTTTCTGCTGTCAAAAGGCTATCCAACACAATAATTCCCTACTGCTTTAATCCAACTTTGTTTTGCATGGTGCACCTACTACACTGACTGAAGAATCTTGACATTGCTTTACTTTTGTATGATGGCAATTGGATTTGATGTTATGTCTATATCCTTAGTTAATTGGACATAGCTGAGAAGATGGAACCGAAGATAATAATTAAGTCTTTATTCTACTTAGTGAAGTCACTATGTTATAGACTCCTATATTATCATCTATATTTAAATAAATTTTATTATATTTTATCATTAATAATTAAATCATTTTTGTCTTTTTTTTATTATTAATATACATATTTGTTATAATCTAGCATCGTCTAATTGAGATATTTATTTGTCATCTACATATTCACTTTAATATCTTCGTCTTTATGACTTCAATTGAGTGTTTGTTTCATAGTAACTTCATATAGCATACTAAGTATAGTCATCGTTTTATTAAAAGAAATTCAAAATTTAAAGAAATCTTACAAACTCTTTTTTTTCATTATAATCATTTTATTTGTTTTTTTGGTAGAATATCTCTATCAATCTTTCTATCCATCTATGATATCATAGTCCAATTCATTGTTAAAGGCCCTTAGCCAAATGGTGTTATTAACCCAGATATTGCCATCATTTTATTTTTCCTAAAGGGCTAAAGGTAAAAAAGGTTTGAAAGAGAAAAGAAATATTTAAAGAAAAAGTAACACTTTGATTATTGTAGGCCCAGTTAGATTGTGATCATAAACAATGCCTATCATTGCTTTGTTTTGTAGTTTATAAAATATGTAGCCAAAATCCTTTAAATTATAGGAACAAGAAAATCCATTAAGTGCAAAAATTATAGTTCAATAAGTTGGTTCATATCTTATAATATCCAATTTAACTCATTTAAGACCAAAAATATTCCCAAAACTCACGTGGTCAATATGAGATGTTAGGGAATGGTCAAATCATATTAAAGCTAATTCTATATTGTAAGAGGTTATTTCTACAATTCGAACTTATGATCACAAAATCGTTCACTGTTGCGTTAAATCTTCCCTTTCAAAAATATTCCTAGTTAACTTAAAATTAACCATAATTTTGACCCAATTAATGCCTCCAAGGGATTAAATTAATCAATTACTCAAGGAAAAAAAACAAGTCAATTAGTTTTGGTGTATGTTCAATACCCACACAATATTTGGATCTTTTCAAACAAGACTCATAGATTTCAAAATCGATAAAAGATAGAAGAAATGTAGCAACATGATACCATAATTGAGATATAATATCGACGCAAAAAAGAGTTAGCACACGACGCGAACACGATAAACACACGACGAACATTGATAGAATTAACTTGCACAAATTGTATAGTAACGCAAAACAATGGCCATATATCACCAACCTCAAACGAAGACATCAATGTTGCTCATGTAAGAAAAAAAAATGATGAACCAGGCAGCAGACAAATTGAACTTGGGGTGATCGGTCCGGCCCCACGAAAGTTTCCCATCGGTCACCAGGGTAAATCGGGAAGCGTTTGCGGTGGACAGTCTAGAAGCCTATCGTCCCAGGGTTCGCGCTCCATTTGAAGGAAAAATTCTTGCAAGCTGGGGATCGAACTGCGGATGTCTGGGTTAACGATTAGTTATCCTACCGCTGTAATGTAAGAAGTCACATACATGTGGAGCATAAATGGAATACCACACTAGTGTATCATTGGTTATCGCCAATGGCTTGAAAATAGGATTCGTTCGACAACACAATAACCAAATTCAACTAGAAAAATATATCACAAAGTCGAAAACCACCCTAATTCTATGGAACTCAATTATTTGGCAAGAGGAAGAGATGATCATGAAATTTGAGATGGTCGCGGATACTACCATGTTGGCCATAGTGTCCTCGGTTGAGGTAACGAGGAAGTTCGCTAGGAGATGGATGATCCAAGTTCCTACAAACATCTCCGACATTGATGCAAGCGACTTCATCAGCGCTCTATTATAGGAAACTTTAAGTTGAACCTAGTTTTACTATTACAATGATCAAATTGTTTGAGAACAAGAGTTAGATAGAAGTGGTCCGATTCGATTAGGTGTTAGCAGAGATGGCGACAATGATTGTTGTGTTGTGCATTGCAATAGAGATGACAAAGAGATATGTTGAAAATGCGGCGGAATACGAATATGGATCTTATCCACAAATAAATTGGCCAAAATAGGTGAGACCCAAAATGCACTGTAAAAAGGGGTAGGAATTCAGAAATGTCTATCGACTCAAAACTTGACTTTATCTTTCATTGAACAAGATCATTATTACAACTATGCAAATGTGTACATGACCAACAATTTTAACAATCCTTTCATTTCTATTTAAAACTTCTACAATCTAGATCGTCGTAAGCATTTCCGTGGAGAGAAAAAGTCATGTCGATGAGTATGAGAAAATGTTTGTGTTCCTTTGAATGATGTAGAGGGCTTTATATCCCATCCTTCTATGTTCTTCGGAACACAAACATCAAAAAGTATCTTACCCAGAACACCATGAGGATTGATACCCGGAATGTTTAGCGTGTGGAACAGTTCTTCACTTTGCGACCTTGTGTCCCTGCCATCGTTACACTCGGTGGAACTTGATAAGAAGAAATGATCACTTGGGTCAAGTGCTAGCCTTTTTAGGTTCTCGTTCGAGCTCGCTGCAGCTTTATGGAGACTGCAAACAGACTCAGGTATGGAATGGCCCACCTTGTTCTGTAATCGCAGCCGCCTCTGTGCATAGGTTGAAGCAGCCTTGCCGAGCAACTCAACTACACTGTTTCTATATTCCGATGCATGAAATTTGTAATGGCCTGTTTAAGGATTATGTCAGTCTGACAAAAAGATTTGATAATCCAATAGTAGAAACTGATAACAACAAAAAATGAAATAGGATCGATACAGAAAATATATTCTATCGGCATTTTGATTAACCACTGGAAGCCAAGTTAAGATTGAAGTATTAAAAATAAGGACCATAACAAACCCTAATAAACCTTAAAACAACAAAATACACGTACCAACATGAGGAGAGCTCTTCCATTTTATTAGTCTAACATCACCATCAAGCTCTTGCAGGCGCTGAGCAAAATCACAAATGACTTGGGCGGGAGCAATCTCATCATCTTCAGAACAGAAGATGAGGAATGGGCCTATGTTCTGGATGTTAGGATACGAAATCCATGTGTTAGAGAATATACAGTTTCTAAAGGAAAACAGTACTGGACGAATGATTCAGAGCCTTACTACTGAAGAATAGAGAGTTTGCCAATAATCGGCACGCTCAGCCTCAAATCTGCTTATGAAGAGAGAGTCCAATCCAGTTGCCAAGGCTTTTGCCATCCATGAAACAACTCTAGGAGGGTGGGGTCTTTTCAGCACAGATGGATGGAGGACAAATCGAGTGCCCAGATCACTCGTAAAATCAACTGGACTCGAGTCATATATGTGACCACACAAACAATCTTTTACAAGCCGATAATCATCCTGGAAGAAGGAAGAGATTGACAAGTTAAATAACAGTAATTCAGTTGAAAGAGACTAAAAGAACTCAAAAGTTGCTCTAAGCAGGGTTTAAGGGCAGGGTTTAAGGTGCCGTGTCAAGCGGCACCAACGGAAAATACCGTTCCGCTGGACCACAGAAATTGGTACAGTGTGCCCAACGATTTCGTGTGGCGTCATGCCGTGTGTCACACGGCAATTGAAGGAATTGCGCGACGGGAGGAGTTACAGCGAGGCACGACAACAATAGGCGAGCGACGGCGACAAAGTATGTTGAGCAAGCTGCGTCGGAGGCGTCACGGGACTCCTCCGGCCTCACCGGAGGCATCGCCGGATGCCTCGGCGATGCCTCCGACTTCGCCGGAATCGCCGCCGGACGCGCTGAAGCCGCTAGACGCCCTGAAGCCGCTAGACGCCCTCGCGCCTCGTCTGCCTCGTTCGCGTTGGGCACTAGGGCTCTAGCGGCAAAAATAAAAAAAAACCTTTTTGTTTATTAAATCTAACAATTCCCCCTTCAAATCCAATTGAAATATAAAAAATAATAAAATAATTTATTTAAATCTAACATTTTCTTACTTAAATATTACCCTAATAAAATATATAAAATTATATTTAAAAATAAAAAATTAAATAAGTTTTATTAATTAATTTTCTGAATTTTTTAAATATTATTTAAAAATTCTAATTTTTAAAAAAATAAAATTTTCAAATAATTCAATTTTATTTTCTGATAATTTTCTATTATTTTTTATTTTTACTGTTTTATTATTTAATTAATATTCTAATATTTTTTTATCATTTTAAATATATATTATTTAAATAATCAATTAATATATATAAAATAATATTTTGTATTAATTTATATATTTATTGGTTATTATAGAAAATATTTTTTATCTTAGAATCAATTTAAAATTTAAATCCATGAATATTAATTATTAAGATATTACATTTTTTAGTTTTAAGATTCTTATTTCAAAATATATGAAATAAAAATTCTTGTTATAGAAAATCTCTACCTGATATGCGTAGGAAATATTATCCGTCATTTTTTATTTTAAAATAACTCCACTTGATATGTCTAGGAAATATTATCTGTCATTCTGTTCTTATTTCAAAATTTTTAATAAATATATACTGTCAAGTTCACGATTCCTAATAAAACACTTATATTCTTGTGCACTTCTAATATATACTATCATAGAACCAATGCTTCCATTTGATTCACGCTACTCCTTTTAGTATTAGTAAGGTAACATATTATAATGTATCAATTTTAATTAGAATTATTAATAGATTAATTGTTTTTAAAGAAAATTATATTTAATAATTTTTTAACAATATTAAATTATTTAATAATTGAGAACTTATATAAAATCAATATACAATTTATTTTTAAATTATACACAATAAACATATTTATCTAATAATTACTATATATAAATAAAAAAATACTGAAACTGTACTAGCACGACACGATACGATACCGAAACCGTATCGTTCTGGTCTAAAACAAGTAGGTAACTGAAAAATCATATATCTATAATCATCTCTGATCCCACTTGACTTTATTGGTTTGAATTGTTTAAACTCCATGTAACTAATTGATACTAATAATAACTATGGAAGGCTATGCATTTCACTCAAGAAAGGAACTTACTGGAACAAGTTTCCCTTTGCATTGACCATCAATTACCTGGAAATCAAGGAAAAAAAATTCTTAATATTATTTTAACAAAATTATGAAACTATGTATATTTGGCGAAGAATCAGACCTGAAGAACCTTGTACATGCAACCTTTTGGTCCCCCAGAAAAAGCAGAAAAGACGATGGGTAACGGCCTACTCTTTAGTTCCTGATAATCCATCACCAGAATCCAAAAACACAACCATGGTCATTTAATTTGAATGCAAATCTTCGATATGTATATTGATGGTGCTGAATGACCTACTGTAGATCAAACAAGCATGGCAATGGAGCTGAAAAAGAAATTACAACCAAAATAAAGCAAATACATTACCGAACTAACAAGCAAGTTTTAATATAGAAAACAACTTTTTGGCAAAAACCAAAAAATTAAGAATCTCTATCAAAATTAAACTACCCTTTTCATCTAGCAGTATTCTTGTTATGATATTTTAGAGTTGCTGCCTAAATGAATACTTTGCACAAGGAAACCACAGATCATGGCTGAATTTTGACAACAACTTCTTCAATGCTTCTTGCATACTTGAAGCAACCCAATAACAAATTCTCATGATTCTATAAGTTAAAATATAAGAGTGTTGAGAACAGGGTGAAAAAGAAATCTGAGCCACTGCAACTAAAATGATTCACTTAAATTTTCTTTTCTCCTCAACTCCTGCCCAATATTACCAGGTGACAGGATAAACTAAATCCAAAGTTTGACATGTCTTTTTTTTCCCTGTTAATTCACTGCAGAGAGCATTCATCAATTCATGCCCATAAGAGTATCCATTTAAAATACGAGGTGTTTCATTCTTTAGAACATTTCCATGATAGGCTCACACCATCACAAGGCATTACACTAATAAAAGAAAGTACTGCATGCACTATTTATCTAACAATGCATTACCTGCAAAAGCTCATTGAGGAGACTATCAGCTAGTGATGCAGCCTTGTCAGGAAAAAATCTGCATAAGGAATTAAACGACCTGCTCAAGAAACATTGCAAATAGCCAAATACAAAGTGCATTTTTTAGAAATGTATTGTTTCTGGTGATGAATTACACTATCTGCAATTGCAAAATTTGAGTTGAATACATATGACACTATATCATTAAACTTCAACCGAAACTAATTTACCTTACCATGCCTTTCCAAGACATCTTAATGTCAGTTTCAATTAGTCTTTTTTTTGGGCATCAAATCTTAGTTATGACTCAAGGGCCATAATTTTAAAACTCTAAGTTTAACTCAAGGTACATATGTTTGAACTCAAACTCTAGGTTGCAAGCATAGAGTCCATGAGCAATTGCAGACATACAATAACTTCAAGTGGAGCTAACAATAGCTAAGTAGGGATTGAACTAGATTAGCATCGATTGCAGTCAGCAAGTGTGGATGTGCATGAGATGCTACATAATTAAGGTGAACTCTACAGTTAAGGGGTTCAGTGTCCAGTGTTCACAGTGTTACATAATTAAGGCGAGAAAAAAGCGAGAAAAATGAGAGATTTGATACTTCCTCTCATCTTTTTTCTTGCTTTTCTCAGTTCTCATCAAGTCTGGAAGTAAATCTATTAAACAGAAAACACAAGCGAGCATGTTTAGCCTTGTTTAGTGGAAAATCTATTCAAGTATACTACAGATCTTGAATCGCCCACAGAAATCAACCAAAGAGCTGAGCAGCATAAGGAAGGGGAAAAAGAAGAAAACGTAATCGCACTTACAAGGTGAGGAAATCGGCATGGCAGATGAGGGAGCGCCAGCCGTAGGACGAGTAGAGGCGCACATAGGGCTTGAGGTGCTTCTCCTCGCTCGACAGCCACGCGAACACCACCACAATCCCCACTTCGCCCTCCTTATTCCCCCAGTAGAACCGCCCTCCCTGCCCCCACATCTCCGATCGCCGGCCGGGGTTTCCTCTCTCTCTCTCTAGAGGTAGAGAGATCAGGCCGGAGGGGAAGAGAGGGCAGAAGGATGGGGCTAACGTGCGCGGAGAGAGTAGGGAGAGTGGCGTAGAATCCAAGAGAGAGAGTGGGAATATCCGAAATGCCCAGGAAGGCGAGCAGGCTTGCAATTTCGCGTGTCAAACCTAATAAATTATATTTATAATATAACCTCCTGCGGACAACCACCTTCGACATAGACATCTGATAGGATCGAAATTTAAATTTTTTAATCTCTTATTTATTTATAATAATTTTTTTCATTATTCTAAATACAAAATAATGTTAATTTTTAAAAATTAACAATAAGATAATATTGATTTTTTAAAAATCAATTTTAACATACGAATTAAGAAATTGAAATTAATTTTTATCTGTTCACATTTGTGAAGACTAGCCGTAAAATTGATATTGATGTTTAAAGACCAACACTAACAACACTAACATGTTCACGATTCAAAATTGACGGTTCGATGGTTCGGAATTGTCGGTTCGACGGTTTGTGGGAGGTCGACCCTTAACCTTAATCGCCCATGACGGTTGCGGTTCACGGCTCGGTTCCTAGTTCGCCACGGTTCGAGATTATTATATTAAAAAAATTTAAAATTTAAAATTAAATTTAAAATTTATTTAAAAAAAGGACTTGCACTTATTTAAGTTGCTTACGTATCCCCTTAGGGTGTAGGGGAATCAAAGTCCATGTAGTTCTTTTACATTTTTACCCTTTTACAATTTTTATTACTCACTTCTATTTCCTCCCGTTCTCGTTGTATTCGTTCCTTCGGTATCAAATTCTTCGACTTCGTCTTCTGAAAGTTGCATTCCTTGGATTCTTTTCTCGGCTCTGGTCTAATCGTCTAGTAATGCTTGAGCTTCCAATGAGTCGGGAGACATAGTTGATCGTCGTTCATCTAATATGTTGCCGTCGACACTGAAACGTCTGCTCCACAGTAACAGTTGACACTGGGCAAGCTAAAATTTCTTTTGCAATCACGGAGAGAACAGGAAAGCTTTGAGCCTTCTGTGACCACCACTTCAAAATATCGAAATCTTCGCTATTTGTTTCATTAAAATCAAAAGAAGTCGTAAAATAATTTTGAAGTTCCTGTGTGGAACTTGAGGATCCTCGTGGACGTTTCGTCCGTTCTTTTAATAAAAGTTATGTTTTTATAAGTTTTAAATTAATACTAGTAGGCTGTTGTATTTCAGAAATATTAGTTTGTATATCATATTTAATATAACATTGATTATAATGATCATATAAATAATTTCTAATATTATATATATATAATATTAATTGGATATGAAGAAGAAGAATTTTTAATAGGAATTAAAGCGTCATAATATAAAATTAATATTTCTTATAAAATTTTTAATTTAAATCTAGGATCTAAAGCAAATGCAATTAAATAAATTTTAGGAATAAAATAAAAATATTTTTCCTATTTAGTTTTCATAGCTAATATGCAAGCTGTTAAAGCTTCATTATTGATATGTTTATTTAATACTAATACTATACAAGAAAAATTCACTAAAACTAAATGAGCAGTAGGATAATAAACACCGAAAAATTGTTCAGTTGCATCGTTAAATACTTTTAAAATTTAACAAATATTACTATAAATATTTCATTGTTGTGAAAATATATATATTAGTATTACTATTTTGTGTAAAAAATAAACATAATAAATATTTATATTAAAATAAATTTTGTAATAATTGATATGTTGAATTTCAACGTATTGGAACATTACGTGAAAAATTTTTAAGTCTCATTCTATTAGCTTTACAAAATCTACCCCATTGTTTCATCATAGATGGATGCGACCATAAATATGAAATTGCAATTCTAATTGGTTGAATATAATTTTCTAAAAGTTTCAATTATCTTGAATACGTAAATTTAAAATATAGCATATACAACGAAAATGAAAAAATAAACCACCAATAACAAGTTGACAAATAAATTTTAATTCATCTATAGAAGCGGTATTAGAACTAACATTATCTAATGATATTGAAAATATTTTATAAGTCAATCCATATTCTTCTAAAATTAAACATAATAATTGTGCAATGTTATGGGTAGTATGTGATTCATCAAAAACTCTATAAACTAGTAATTTTTTTTGGAGGATACAAGAGTTATCAATCCAATGATAAGTCACACTCATATAAGAATGAGTTTGCCAATGTTCACTCCAAATATCGGAACATAAAGGAATTTTATTATTTAATTTACTAAATTCATCAATTAAATTCTTTTTTCCTTGTTTTACTAATCTTTTAATTGTACGAGTAAGTGTAGTCCTAAGAACATATTTAGCATATGGATTAAGAGATTCTTTATAAAAATCTTCAAATGCGCATTTAGATACAAAACTAAAAGAAAGATGTTCTACGGAAGCAAATTTAGCTAATGATTCTCTTAATTTATTATCAGAATATAAAAATAAATCAGAATTAGTACTACTACCACTAGAAAATCTTGATAATTGTGTTTGAGAGAGGTCAAGTCCATATTTTGTCGGGTGTTTCGTTCTACATGTCGTTTTAACGATCCATAGCCGCCGCCGGCTTGGAATTTCTAGGAAGTATTGTAATGCTTACATTTTGCACGCAATTTGTTGGTGCAGGAAGCACCATATCGAACATTGTTTTGATATTGGCAAAGGATTCAAAGTTAAGTAGTATTTGTGATCTAACGAAGTTACTCAAGTGTGCAGAAAGAAGTCCTAGCGAAGGGCTGCTAGGCACCGGCGAAGGACTGCCAGGAATCGAAGACCTAGCGAAGGGATGCTAGGCACCTAGCGAAGGACTGCTAGGCATCGAAACCCTAAGACCTGGCGAAGGGCTGCTGGGCACCTAGCGAAGGGCTGCTAGGAGTTTAAGACCTAGCGAAGGACTGCTAGGCACCGGGCGAAGGACTGCTTGGTACCGAAGCCCTAGCGAAGGACTGCTAGGCACCTGGCGAAGGATTGCTAGGAACCGAAGACCTAGCGAAGGGTTGCTAGGCACTTGGCGAAGGACTGCTAGGCAAAAGTCCAACCGGAGGAGCCAGTTAGCAACAGGTAAATTCTCCGAGAGGAGTAGGTGAGGACGCGTTCCCCGTCGAGGGAATAGTAGACGTCGGTTCGACCTAGGGTTCCATTTTGGAGACCCAAAGTCAAAACCAAGACAGCTACGGTTATAAAATGCACTAACATGCTTGCTTTGTTTTGTTTGGTACTAACCCTGAATGCAGGACCGAAGGAACGAGTTTCTGTAGCTCAGAACGCCCCAAAGGAGAGGGGCAGTAGCTGGGTTGGGCGCCCGGGAGGTCCCGGGCGTCCTAAGTCAAAGCCAAACAAGAGTTAGCAAGAAAACGCTTCGGAAGCTCACTGCTCCCGGGCGCCCCCAAGCTCCCGGGTGCCCCCATGCTCCCGGGTGCCCCGAATGCCTCGGGTGCCCTGGGTCCAAGCCAACGAAGCAGATAGAGTTCAAACCAGCGAGAAGCCCGCAGACTGAGTTAACCTGGGCGCCCCTTGCTTCCCGGGCGCCCCAGTCAATCCTCGAGCCCGATCCTGGAGGGATAAGGGCTGACCGAGATGTTTGCGGATCGTGTGACACGCGGAGGGCGCCCCTGACGTCCAGGGCGCCCCCAGGTTCACTATATAAGGGGCTCGACCCCCAAGGCTTCCGAACACAGTTTTTCAACGCCTCAATACTCTTCGCTTAAGCGCTCTGCTCCGGAAACTTCTGATCTCGAGGTTCTAGCGCCGACGACGACCCTACGCACCGAAGAACGATCCACACCGGGCGTCGGTAATGAAGAGTTAGATTGTTATTTTTTTTGCACTACTACTGCACATCCTCTTGTAATTATTTGCGCGATTATAGAATTGCCCGCAGTAAACGGTCAAGGACCGTGGGCCTTGGAGTAGGAGCCGATCGTGACTCCAAACCAAGTAAATCCTTGTGTTCGTGTTTGTGTTTTTTAATTTTCGCTGCTCATTCTCTTAAAATTATATCCGAAAAAGTTTTACGATATTCACCCACCCCTCTATCATATTCTCTCGATCCAACACAATTCTCCCGACGGAAGTGTGACCTTCTCAAAATGTTTAGTGAAAATAGAAGATTTTAAAAGAGGATTTTCCCGAACCTTAAAAGTAATTGCATCGGTACTTCCTTGTGTTTCGGGCATTGGAAGGTGCTTGGGTTGAGCCTCGGTCTCATCATCGGTGGATTGAATTTGAATGTTGAGATCCTCGTACGTTATTTCTTTTCCCCTTCGAGATTGAGATGATGAAGCTCCGCGACCACCTTCCATTATCGTCGAAAGATGAAGTCGGAAACGTGTAGAGAATATGAAGTTGAGAATGAGAGTAGAGAAGATGTGTGTGAAAATGATGAAATGAACTCTCTATTTATAGAGTTTGGATCATAACGGTCACTAAATCATAGTCATTGATCAAAAAACGGTCAAATGATCTTAACCGTTGAAAAACAAATTAAAAAATAAAAAAAATGCCTCCAACGGCTCCGAACCATTGGTTAACCAGCGGTTCGGAGCCGTTGGAACCGACGGTTCGAACTGCCAGTTTGGCGGTTCCTCCCCCCTGAACTGGAACCGGCCCCACATCGGTTCAGCCTGGCGAACCGGGTCAACGGGCCACCCGGCCCGTTGACCCGGGTCGGGTCTGGACCGGTTCTGGGCTGGACCTGATCCGTGGTCAGGTCTAGTTGGAGCTGGTGTTTAAATACCAATTCACGTTGGGGTTGATTTTTAAAAATTAGCTCCAAAGTTGATGTTGATCTTTAAAAACAAGCAACAACGTGAAGTTGATATTTAAACAGCAGCTCCCACGTTGGCACTAGTTTTTAAAAACTAAGGGGGCGCTTGGTATATATTCGGCAATGAGAATGGTAATGAGTTTTGATTGAGGGGTTTATGAGTTTAGTGATAACCTAGTAGAGGTTGGGTTATAAAATCAATGATATCATATCCATATTTTGATTCCGATTCCTGTATATCAAGCATCAGAAATGGGAATGAAATATCATTCCCATTTTCGCCTTCTAAACCTGCTTACCAAGCGCCCCCTAACACTATTTTTGCATGCAGGAGAGAGAACATAATTGTTGCATACAAATGAGAGAGGAATTAAAAAATTTAGATTTTGGTTGTGTCAAATGCTCACATCTGATGTCGCCTATAGAAGCTCATATAAAGGTGCGTAGGGCCCTAGCGCTATGGTATAGTGGAAGGGCGACTAGTTGTCTCTCAAGCAGTACCCTCGGTTCGATCCCTAGCTACGATGAATTTTATAGAAATTTTCCTCTAAATGGGGTGCGAAATCGTGAGATGTTGGGCTATTGGACCGCCCACCATGAGCACTTCCCGATTTACCATGGCAGCTAGTGGGAAACTTTCGTGGGACAAGGCTGATCGTCCTAGATTTGGCATTACCCAACCTGGATAATCATTTTTTTCATATAAAAGTGTGCATACTATCATTACTCATATATATTATATAAGGCGATCAAGTATATATATATTTTTTATTTTTTAAAATTTTTTTTAACTTAAATACTATAACCTAAATCCTGAATCTTAAATTTTAAAAAATATATATTTGGTGCTCATAAGACGAGCATCATAAGATAAGTAAGATAATATATATATATATATATATATATATATATAATATATATATATATATATATATATATATATATATATATATATATATATATATATATGTTTGCTATGCTAAAGACGTTATCGTGCAAACTTTGTACAAACCTTAATTATTTTTTGGTTTAATTTTTTTATACTTAACACTATAACTCAATATAGTATTATGCTAAGGACCTTACCGCACAGACCATGACGTATGAATTCTAAAACACAAAATTAAATAAGAATTTGAATAGGAAAAATAAGAAGATCTAGTTTCATCGTAAATATAGCATAACAAAGTAAATATAAATTATAAATCACGAAGAACCTGAATGTAGTAGAATTGTCATTGACCTTTTTCTAGTGCTCGTTGATTCAGCGATCCTATGGAAAAAGAAGATTGATCTTCCAAGCGGGTTAGGGTTTGACGGTGCCAAATCCTCTTGGTCTAATGGGGAATGAAGAGTCATAAAAGATTATCCCTAAACCCTTAGAATTTAATATCCCGAACTCTTTATGTCGCATACCCTGTGAACACGTAATTTTTTTTTGCTTGATACTATAATACAACCATTAAATCATAAAGCCAAAATCCTAAATGGCTTAATCGCAAGCTAAAAAAAATTAAAATAAATGGACGACACATAGTCACACACAGCCGCACATTTTATGTTGCACACTTCATGATCATCTAAATTTTTTTTGTTTGAAAATTTTGTTATATTTAATATTATAATTCAATCATAAATTTTAAAGATAAAATCCTAACTAACTTAACCACAAGCAAAAAAAAGAAATTAAAAAATTGTTCATCTTAGTCTCGTAGCAAGAGTGCTTATGCTGCGTGTGAGCACTATATTGGTTTTGCAATTAATCTCTAGTTAACTCTAGTTAACATGGTCTGCAGTTTTATTTGTAGAAATCCAGCAGCTGCATTGTTCTGTATTAGGCCACGTTGTTACGGAATGGTACAGCTGCTGGTTTTTTGCAAATTGAACTGCAGACCATGTTAACTGGAATTTAAATTTCCAAACACATCACCGCCCAATGTTCAAAGTCATAACTGTTGGTGCAAGTTGCATCAGTGATGCCCTCCTCTAGATGTTTCAATGTTTGACAATATACTTAAGTCAGTGATACATTGAATAAGGGAAGAGTTAGTCAAGAAAGGTGTACTAAAGTGAACTAATGTCCTAGTGAACCTAGGCACGAAGTCCTGGTTCAAGGAATTGGGCACCGAAGACCTGGTTCGAGGAATTGGGCACGAAGTCCTGGCCAAGGGTTGGGCACCGAAGACGGGCACTAAGTCCTGGCCGAGGGTTGGGCACCGAAGACATGGTTCGGGGAATTGGGCGCGAAGTCTTGGCCGAGGGTTGGGCACCGAAGTCCTGGACTTAGGGTTTGGGCACAAAGTCTTGGTCCGAGGGATTGTGCAACTTAGCTGAGCGATGACTAAGGACAGAAGTAGAGACGGGTCGAGGTTCGGACGTCTCGAGATCCGAGAGTATCGGAGGCTAAGCAAAAGTCCACCCGAATGGACTGGGTGGCAACCGTCTCCTGAAAGGAGTAGGTGAAAGGCGCGTTCTCGGGTGGGAACTTGCGTCGGTTCGACCTAGGGTTTCATGGAAATCCGAAGTCAGAACCAAGTCCTTAAGGTTAAGATTGTGTGTGTATTTGCTTTGTATTTGTGTATCTTGCAGGTACCTAGAATGGAAGATAAAGCAGGGAAACAACACACAACGAAGCTGGATCCCAGCCTGCTAGGCGCCCCCATTGAAGGGGGCACCCTAAAGGAGCTAGGCGCCCCCATCAACAGGGGCGCCTCAGTGAAAGGAAGCAAAGCAGGTTTTCATTCGGGCACCCCAGATGATACAGGCGCCCTGGTTGAAAGCTGTATTTGCTGCTGCGAGTTCGAAGCAGAGATAAGCTCTGACTGGGTTCATTGAGGCGCCTAGGAGGTCCAGGGCGGCCTGGTCAAGAGGGTTATCTGCCGCGACGAGTTCAACACGGAGATAAGGTTTGACCAAGCCCTTTGAGGCGCCCCAGTGATCACAGGCGCCCTAATGAAGCATATAAAAGGGGCTTCGACCCCAAGGCTTAAGATACAACTTGCAGAATCATTCTGAGCACTCCAAATAGAAGAAACGCGCTAACAGCGAAGCTCTGCGACCAAGGAGGCTCCAGGAGGAAGTGCGCGGCACTTCGGAGATCCAGATTGGCCGAGGCTTCGATTCTTTTTGGTTTGATTTACATTCAGATTTTAATCTCTTTAACTCTTTTTGATTGTAACTTCTGCACTGTAAGACGGGTTTCTCTGCCTCCGGAAAGTCCGAAAAGGAGACCATTAGTGGACGGGCATTCACGTGCTTAGGCCTTGGATGTACTAACCCTGGGGGGTTGGGAACCAAGTAAAAAATCCCGCGTGCGCTGTGTTATCTTTTATTCTTTTTGTTTTATTTTCCGCTGTGCTACTAACGCTCTATCCAGAATGATTACTCTTAAGTTTACGAGTTTCCGCGAAAGGATTTTTTTTACGATCGATATTCTCCCCCCCTCTATCGACGGCACCGGTCCTACAATAACTTAGAATACGCCTATTTGAAAATTCCAAGCACACCCTATATAGTTGAAACCCATAGTTGGACTTAGTCTATTTGGATTTCTGAAAACTCACAACTGTTAGGAAGACTATTTGAATTTCTCTAAATTTGCAACTTCCACTAAGGGTTGAGCGAGAAGAAGATAGATATGGTATCAAAACTTGGTTCTAATCAACAAACAAAGTGGGTCTAGTATGAGGATATCAAGACTTCAAGGGTCTGATATGGTGTCATATGAGGACCACATTGGGCCTGCTATGAAACTATATCAGGCCCAATGTGGGCTTGATACGGGATGATATCATGCTCACATTATAGCCGAAACTTATCGTAAGTCGTAAAGAAGCAACAAAGAATATTGTTGGGTTCCTTGCAGCCTCAAGAACCCACCTCACTTGAAATGGGTTCCTTGCAGCCTCATGAACCCACCTCACTTCAATGTAACACTATCTATCAGTGGATTTTGATCGAAACTCACTAATGGACCTAGGCTATTTTAATTTCTGTAAACTTGCGATCACCGGGAAGGGTTGGGCAAAGAGAAGATAAATATGGTGTAAAATCTTGGTTTTAAGCACTCAATGAGTTTCTTGTAGCGTGCTAGTTGGCACGGAACAATGCAGCTGTTAAATTGCTGCAAATTTAACTACAGACAATGTTTAGATAGTGTTACATTGAAGGCATTAATCAACACCTTGGCAATTTGTATTGTGATTTTTATTTGGCTAGCTAGTCAATCAAGTTGGTATTCTTGTGATGATTAAGCATACACTTCTCATTTCATAGATAACACTATGTATTACTACATAGAAAGATATAAAAGTAACAACATGCTATACAATGTTGGATCGTGGTTGATCGACAAGAGGGGGGGGGGGGGGGGGTGAATTGCCCCTGAAATAAATATAAAACATCTTTTGTCTAACTTTGACAATAATATTTGTTAGTCAAAGCAGAAATAATAATCATAAATAAATAAAGCAAACTGAAAGAAAAAAGGCAATAAGAATTTACTTGGTTTGCAACCGGGGAGGTTGCTAATCCAAGGATGAATATCGTCCGATTCTCATGAATATATCTCCTTTGGGCAGAGAAGTCTCTTACACGTGGAAAGCTAAGGAAAAAACTATTTTAAACTCGTTTGCTAATGCTTGGAATGTAATGAATGAAATAAACTGAGCTTCAGAGGTCTTGGGCACCTAACACGTGGCCCGAGACTTTATCCAAAGCCAATGGTCGCAAACGGCTAAGGAAGTCTTGTTGGACGCCTGATACATCACATGCGCCTAAGTAGTCAGGCGCCTAGTGGTCAAGCGCTCGTGAGCTTACGGGCGCCCAGGAGTCCTTTTGGTTAGCCGATGCTGACCAGTCTCTAGCTTGAGTTGCCTCGCCTTCTTGGGTGATTTCTGGCTAACCGGAGTTAGGCTCACCCGAACTCAATTCCGGCCTTTCGTCCCTCGAGCATCCTTCCTCCCGTCTTCTCATCCCTCAAACACCGCACGCGCCCTTCTCGTTCCATCGGTGTACTCTTCCGCAGAGTTCCGTGTCCCTCAGATGCACTGAGCCTGTCGGCTCCCTTTCCGTGCCATCTTTCTCGACCGCTGCGTCATCCATTTGACTGTTGGATACGAGATGGCTAGAGAGGGGGGGGGGATGAATATAGTCAATCACTTTTTCTTACACTTAACAAATTTCCTGCACTCAACTTATCAGTAGCACAGCGGAAGAAACAAAGGAAAATGTAGCAGTGCAGTAAACGAAGACAGAAATGAGAGCAAACAGAGACAACTGCCAAGAACGCTAACAAGAGGGTTTACAAGGTTCGGGGATAACTTGCCCCTACTCCTTGGCGTGCCCTTAAGGTGGGCGATCCCTTGATCGTCGACAGATCAAGCCCCGGTTTTCACCGGATATAACGCAACCTCCTTCTCTATGGAGAAACTTCTCCACAGCGTTTCTATCATAGATAAAGTTTAAGCACAAAGAAACAATAAGAAGGATCTTACTCAAACACTTAGCAAGGACAAGAACACAGCAAGCTTCCCTGAGCTCCACCCAGTGGTGATCTCACGCAAGAACCCTTCTTCGTGTCTTCCCACTGTCGGACTCCAAGCTCCTTGTTCTCTCCTTCAAGCGCTCAAGTAATGAATGATTGCTTCTCGATTGCTTGCTCAAAGTGATGAAAACTTCAAGAACACAGCAAGCTTGTTGTGGAGAACTCAAGGCGCGGCAAGAACACAAGTTTCAGAACTCTCTTTGGAACTCTACTTCCACGAAGCCAATTTCCGCCCTTTTGATTTTCCATACAGCATCAGGTGACAACATCCTCCGTAGCCTCCAGCTACCTCACTGCCAACGCCAGCTACCACTGAGCCCTCTTTGGTCTTCCTGAGATCCCCTCAGCCAAGCCCCAGTCTCGGCTCCAGTCTTCAGCTCGGCCGTTGCAACCGGAAATGGAGAATCGGACAAACCTGCTCTAAGGAAAGCCTTCATTGACCTCTCCTTGAGTGTTTGAATCCTCCCCTGTTACCTGCAGCTTAATCAGTCTGTTAGAGCAGTAAATCATACAGTAAATCAAATATCAGAAGCAAATAGCAGCGAATCGGATACGATCAGACGCTCTGACCGCGTCTGACAGTGCAATTTGAATTAAAGTGATCGGTCACCGGACCGATCCAGGGCTTGTGGGTCGGTCACTAGACCGATCCAGAGCTTCGCTAGGATTCCCAGCTCTCGCAGCTATACACGCCTGATCGGTCACCCGACCGATCAGAGTGAAGCCTGATCGGTCACCAGACCGATCAGGATAGATGAACAATGATTTTTTAATCAGATCCAAACTCCCTGATCGGTCACCGGACCGATCCAGGATCTGATCCTCAAAGGAACTCACTCACCGTCTGCTCCCTGATCGGTCACCAGACCGATCAGGAGCAAGGCAGCAAGGAAGCAGCCTGCTCCCTGATCGGTCACCGGTCCGATCAGGAGCCACACAATAGGTTCCCAACCTCACTGTGCGCTCCCTGATCGGTCCCCAGTCCGATCAGACATCGCTGGATCGGTCACCAGATCGATCCACGAAGGAGCAGCGTGCCAATATCCCTGATCGGTCACCAGACCGATCCAGGGACTCAAACCTAGCCCTCCAAGCTAGGAATTCATCCACCTTAGCCCTCCAAGCTAAGGATTTTTCCATCTAACTCTCCAAGTTGGGAATTTGCACCTAACCCTCCAAGTTAGGACTTTTCACCTAGCCCTCCAAGCTAGGACTTTTCACCTAGCCCTCCAAGCTAGGACTTTTCACCCAACCCTTCCGAGTTAGAACATCATCCAACCTAGCCCTCCAAGCTAGGCACCTGACCCTCCAAGCCAGGACTTTTTCACCTAATTCTCCAGGATGAGAATTTGCACCTAACCCTCCAAGTTAGGACTTTTCACCTAGCCCTCCAAGCTAGGACTTTTCACCCAACCCTTCCGAATTAGGACTTTTCCAACACCTAGCCCTCCAAGCTAGGATTTTTCACACCTAACCCTCCAGGTTAGGATTTTCCAACACCTAGCCCTCCAGACTAGGATTTTCCATACCATGCCTGATCCCCGATCAGAACTTAATCATAATCCATGCCATGCCTGATCCCCGATCAGGACTTAATCATAATCAATGATCATCCACCTAAACTAAAATCGATGTCAACACCAAAACAACAATCAGAGCAAGACTGCATCAACAATCTCCCCCTTTTTGTTGTTTGACAATCCGATTTTAAGTTTAGAGATCTCAATCAATATTTTTCAACTTTAGAATCATAGGGGAATCCAGATCCTCCCCCTATAACATGATCATCCTAAACTTAACCAACCACACTCTCCCCTTTGTCGAACACGAAAAGGGTCTAGACGGGCTGTTAAGTTCAACCATACTCCCCCTCAACCCTAGGGGTATCCCAAAACAACAATGATTTGATTGAATATTGATAAGCATATGATCACATATGGCAAAAAGATATAGGCATGGCAAAACAGGCATATGTATCATATGAGCATGGCATCATAAGCATGAACATAGCTATGAATCAAAAATGCAGATAATATAGCATAGCATCAACAAGAAGCATATCATCATGGGATAAAACATGCATCAAGTCATAAAGATCAGGTCATAAAAAAAACTAAGAAATACCACGATGCAAGTCACAGGCATCGAAATCCAGAGACATGTGGCACAAGGCCACACTAAACAAGTCAAGGGGCATACATAGCCCAACAGTCAAACAGAGCACATAGTCAAATAACAGAGATCAGCTAGAAGACAATCAAACATCAGCCGAGGGTCATGCTGCATAGGGTCATCCATAGTGGCATCATCAGCATCCCCCGATCGTGGTGCAGCACTGACAGACGGTGTCTCTCCTGGGAAGGTGTGGCGACGCCACTCATCATACCATGTGCGCTGAAGGGTGCAGGACTCCGTGACTACGGACTCAACCGTGGTCAATCGACGATCAAAGAGACGAAGTCCGACCGAACCTCCTCGCGCCAGGTCTCCCTCAAATGTAAGTCCTCCTGCAGAGTCCTGTCGAGCTCTGAAATCTGCCATCGGAGATCCGGATCCGGCTCGTCATAGTCATCATCATCAGCAGCAGCGGCTGGCGCCTGAACCTGTGGACCTCCCCTTGGTAACTCACCAAGAACCCTACCATCTTTCCAAATCAACATCCGATCGGGCCCCGAACAATGATGCCGGACTTGGCGAATGCTCGCCGGCCAAGTCTGCAATCCTGTCGTACCATGGGCATCGTCCGGCCCTTGGTAACATCAACACCTACTGACATGAGCCAGTCGGTGATGACGTGACCAAAAGGCATGTAGACCGTGCGTCGGCTGGACTCTCGATAAGATAAGATGGACTGGAAGATGCTCTCCATGATATCGAAGTCCAAACGGCGGTGCATGCCGTAGAGCATCAGACAGTGATAGGGTCGGATCTCAGCTAAAGGTTTGGAGGTGATTGGGAGGATACAATTCGTGATGATCTTGAATAATATGTAGCTAGTGGGAGAAAGACGCAGTGCAGCAAAGGTAGGAAAGTCAGGGCCAAGCTCATCAAGACCGTCTGGACGGGGATAACCAAAGAAATACTGATGAATGGAATCAGGGGTAACATCTGCAAATGGTGCTAGCAGGGGATTAGGAGCTCGGGATAGATGAATAATGTTAGGTGATCGTCGACCACCTAAACTCGCTAAAATTCATATGAAAAATCGAGGTTCATCTTCCCGACCCGAGTAGTGAACTCGAAACTCCCTTGAGGACCTTGTTGGAGATTGTTGTAGAATTCTGAGACTAGGTCGTAATTGATGGTCCTTTCGAGAGAGAGAAGAAAACCAAGATTGTAGTACATGACTATCTCCATGACTGATGGACAATGTTCAGTCAGGAAAGGAACGTCAATCGATCGGCAGGGTAATAGTTTGAAGGTCCGTGCTTGGAAGGCCTGTTCACAGGCCGCATTCGGGAACCGGGAGCTAGAAGAGGGTTGTGGCCGTCTGGAAGGCCCAGATGCAGCAGGGGTTTTCCCCCTTGAGCTGCCCTCCCCAACCTCCTTGCCCTTAGAAGACTTTCTAAAGGGGTTGAATTGGTCATACACATGATTTAATCAATTTGGGCATAGATGGAATCACAACATATCAAGAATTGATCATAGAAGATGACACCCAATCAAAGAGTTAGAAAATGAGATGAATGATAGATTTGATAATATGATGAAGTATGGAAGGAAGGTTCACGGTAATTGCAATAGGGTCACGGTACAACAGCAAGAACAAGAGCCAAAACATGGTTAGCTTCACAAACAAATTATAGACTGATTTGAATGAAGAAACCAAGGCAAGAACTTACTTTGGTGCCATCAGTGTAGTTCTTGGAGGTCGAGAGCAAGAAGCTTGCGCGGAAGGGTGCTCTCGGCGCAAGAGGTGGTCGCAAGTTGTTTCTGCGAGAGAAGAACGCGCACAGGGTTTGGAGGAACCTTCACACTCACGCTCACGCGAGGAAGACAAACACGCAGGAGGCCCTCTCGCACACATAGAGTCGCGCAAGAGGGGTTTTCGACGCTAGGGTTCGGGAGATGGAAGTGTTTCGCGAAGTTAATCGGTTGGTGGATCGGTCCACCAACCGCAATTTAATGCTATGGAACGGATCATCGTTCGATCTGATAGCGCCCAGACCGATCAGGCTATCACCTGATCGGACTGACCAGAGCCTGATTGGTCGGGTGACCGATCAGGAGAGCTCCTGATCGGTCGGCTGATCGATCAGGACACGATCAGTAGGCTTAGAGAGAAACCTCTGAGCTCCCTGATCGGTCTGTGGTCCGATCACCATAGGGTGCCAGATCGGTCTGGGGACCGATCCAGGCTAGCTCAGAACACTTGATCAAAATTCCGGAAGGTCATTGTTTGTCTCGCTGATCGGTCTGTGGACCGAACACCACAGGAAGAAGCTAGATCGGTCCAGTGACCGATCAGCCCTATGCCTGATCGGTCCGGTGACCGATCAGGGTTCCTGATACCCACTGATACGATCTGAAATATTCAGTTTCAGATTTTCTGAAACTTTCCAATGAGATCTAATGAACTTTATCGAACTTGGACATGATCTCCTGACTAGAATTGATCCCTTAACAAGAATCAAAGGTCCTTATAGGTTCAACAATCACTTTGACCCATACAAATGGAATCAAACTCAATCAACAATCATTCAAGCAATTTCAACTAAGTTTGAGTCAAATCCAATGTTCCAATCAAGTTTCCTTGATTGGAATGTCCAAGTATGATCATGGAGCCAAATACACATATGTTATGCATTGGTTTTCCCCATACTTGGTCACCGAAATGATTATTATCTCGTCAACTTAATTTCTCAAGGGATGTATTGACAATTTGAGAAATTGAGTTGATCCTAACATCTCACCCCATATCTAGTAAACAAAAACGTTTTGATAAACCTTATAGTTTGTATGAGATGTTCCCAAGGTTACCCAATTGTTTCCCAACAATTTGAAATAATCATGAAGGGTTTTAATGCATTTTAAAAATCATGAAGCGTGACACATTCCCAACTCCCGTCTTAGAAAACTAAATTCATTTTCGGGAAGTGGTTTAGTGAAAATGTCAGCTAGGTTTGACTTGGACTCTACATGAGAGAGTACAATGTCTCCTCTAGCTACATGATCCCTAATGAAGTGGTGTCTTACTTCAATATGTTTGGTCCTAGAATGATGGACTGGATTCTTGGTTAAGTTAATTGTGCTTATGTTATCACATAACACTTGCACACCCTTGTAACTCAATCCATAATCCTCTAAGGTATGTATCATCCACAACAATTGTGATACACTCTCTCCCATGGCGATATATTCTGCCTCGGTAGTGGAAAGAGCAACACAATGTTGCTTCCGACTCGACCAACTTACTAAGGACGAACCTAAGAATTGGCAACCCCCACTTGTGCTTTTCCGGTCCAACTTACATCCAGCGTAGTCGGAATCCGTATAGCCCATCAAATCAAAAGATTCGGTACGGGGATACCAAAGACCTACACCAATTGTGCCCTTGAGATATCTCAAAATTCGCTTAACAGCAATTAAATGAGATTCCTTGGCACAAACTTGATACCTAGCGCGCATACCTACAGCAAATAGAATGTCTGGTCGGCTGGCTGTGAGGTAAAGCAAACTACCTATCATGTTTCGATATTGAGTTAGATCAACGGGTTTACCACTCTCATCATTGTCTAATCTCGTGTTTGTAGCCATGGGAGTGGTTACCTCTTTTGAATCATTTATGTTGAATTTGCGAAGCATTTATTGTGTATACTTTGATTGGTGCACATGGATACCATCGCGAGTTTGCTTAATTTCAAGTCCAAGGAAGAAGGTCAACTCTCCCACTAGACTCATTTCAAACTCACTCTCCATGTGTCCAATGAACTCATTTAAATAGCTCTTATTATTTGAGCCACAAATTATGTCATTGACATACACTTGGGCTACAAAAATATTGTCACTATCCCTTCGTAGAAATAGTGTAGGGTCTATTTGGCCTCTAACAAAGCCTTTCTCAATCAAGAATGTCGACAACCGCTCATACCAAGCTCGGGGTGCTTGTTTAAGGCCATAAAGTGCCTTTTTGAGCTTAACACGTGGTTTGGAAATTCGGTACTCTCAAACCCCGGAGGTTGTTCGACGTAGACCTCTTCTTTAATCAAACCATTTAGGAAGGCCGATTTGACATCCATTTGATATAATTTGAAGCCACGATGTGCTGCAAATGCAAGCATCAATCGGATGGACTCTAATCGTGCCACGGGAGCATAAGTCTCATCATAATCAAGGCCTTCAACTTGACTATAGCCCTTGGCTACCAAGCGTGCCTTGTTTCTAATGATTTCTCCCTTATGGTTTAATTTGTTTTTGAAGACCCATTTGGTTCCAATAATGGTGGTCTTCTTGGGTCTAGGGACTAAGTCCCAAACTTGACTCCTCTCAAATTGACCTAGTTCATCTTGCATTGCAATGATCCAATCGGGATCACTTAATGCTTCATCAATTTTTCTAGGTTCAATTTCGGAAATTAGGGCAACTTCATTAGCCTCATTCCGGAAGAATGATCTAGTCCTAACCCCATGATGGATGTCTCCAACAATTTGGTCTTGGGGATGACTAGAGGCTAATCTAGTTTGCCTAGGAGTTGGTGGTGCTTCTTGTACGGGTTCACTAGACACAAGTTCAGCCTCAGGATCCGGCTGATCAATGGGTTGTCTAGGTTCACCGTCATCAGACTCATCACCATCAACACCACTTGGAGTTTCTCTCAAACTTAGCCTCCTAAGTTCGAGTTGAACTCCTTCTACATTTTCTGATTGGTCAATTGATTTTGGAATTTCTTCAAAGACCACATCAGAAGACTCTTCAACTAATCTAGATTTCTTGTTGTAGACTCGGTAGGCTTTGCTAACGAGAGAATACCCGACTAGTATCCCTTCATCAGCCTTTGCCATGAACTTTCCAAGGTGGTCCTTGGTGTTTAGAATGAACACCTTACAACCAAACACCCTAAGGTGTTTAACCGTAGGTGGTTTTCCAAACCAAAGCTCATGGGGAGTCTTTCCTAAGAACCTATGGATGAGGACTCTGTTTTGCACATAGCAAGCTGTATTTACAGCTTCAGCCCATAAGTAACTCGGGAGTGAGTACTCATTAAGCATGCTTCGTGCAGCCTCTTGAAGAACACGGTTCTTCCTCTCTACAACACCATTTTGTTGTGGTGTTCTAGGAGTAGAGAACTCATGCTTATAACCTCTATCTTGACAAAATTCTAAAAACCTTTGGTTTTGAAATTCACCTCCATGATCACTTCTAATTGTCTTAATGGTTGATGATTTTTCATTTTCTACCCTTCTACAAAAAGAAATGAAAATATCTAAGGTTTGGTCCTTATATTTCAAAAAGTAGGTCCATGTGTATCTAGTGAAATCATCAATGATAACAAAGCAATACCTACTTCCATTCAATGATATGATAGTACTACAATCAAATAGATCCATGTGAAGTAAATCTAAAGCGGTAGAAGTACTTACAGCGCTTTTACCTTTATGTGCAGATTTTGTTTGCTTACCCATTTGACATGCATCACAAAGTTTGTCTTTCTCATACTTGATGCTTGGTAAGCCACGACTAGTCCCTTGTTGGCCAACTTCCGGATGTTCTTCATGTTAACATGTGCTAGCCTCCGGTGCCAAAGGGTGGACTCTTCTTCTTTTGACATGAAACACTTAGTAAAAGCATTAGTAGCACTTTTAAATGAAACTTGATAAATATTGTCTACTCTTGCTCCTACTAGTACCGTGTCCAAGGTGTCATTTTGTCTAACTAGACATTGACTTGGTTGGAAGTCAATTGTGTAACCCGTGTCACACAATTGACTGACACTTAGGAGATTAAATTTCATCCCCTTGACTAGAAGGACATTTGAGATTCTAAGACATTCGGATATTTGAATGTCTCCTATTCCTATGACCTTAAGACTACCATTGTTACCAAATGATACATTACCTCTACTTTTCTTGTGAAGTGTGGTAAACAATGATCTATCCCCGGTCATGTGTTTGGAGCATCCACTATCAACGAACCAAGTTGATAGATGCTCCCCCTCAATCATAACCTACACAATTCGAAAAATAGAAGTTTTAGGTACCCAAACCTTGGGACCTAAAGCATCAACTAAACATGACTTAGGCACCCATGCCTTGACCATTTTCTTTTGGATTTTGGGTGTCCTAGATTGTCTCATATCAGTCCTAGACATGAGAGACACAAATGACGGTTCCTTAGGGCGATAACCAATACCGGCCCTATTGTAAACCGCCCTTTGGGCATTTAGGATCATATCTAGGGTCTTAGAGCTAGTTGAGAATTTCCCAAGAATATTCTTGAGCTTCTCAACTTCACTCTTCAATGATTGGTTTTCCTCTACTAGCAATTCATCATGCAAATCATTGACTTCCTCAACCTTAGAGGATTTCAATGTTTCAACCTCATGTTTCAAGGATTTAATTTCGTCTTCTAATAGTTCAACATGCAAATCATCAATGTTATCATCCCTAGAAGCTTTCAATTGATCAATTTCTAATTGCAATGCCTTAACCTTATTTTTGGACTTCTTAAGCATACTAGTTAAACATGCAATTGCTCTATAACATTTTTCAAGCTCGGGAGAAGTTACCTCTTCATCATCCGAAGATGATGAAGCCGCGTTTGAGGAGCTTGAAGATTCATCACTGCTCTCCTCTCCAAGAGCCATGAGTGCCACGTTCCTTGTGCTTTTCTCCTCCTTTTCTTCATCGGATGAGCTAGAGGATGACTCATCCCAAGAGGCCTTCAAAGCTTTCTTCTTCTTCTTGAATTTCTCTTCTTTCCGTTTGGATTTCTCCTCCTTCTTCTTAAGCTTTGGACATTCATTCTTGAAATGCCCTTTCCTACCACACTCAAAGCAAGATGCATTATTCTTATCAAGTTTGGATTCACTAGTGTTACCTCTACTTTTGAAACGTCGATCCCTTCGCATCATCCTCCTCACAAAGTTGGTCATTTCGGATGAAGAGGAGCCGCTGCCATCTTCCTCGGAATTGGACTCGGATTCGGAAGAGGATGAAGATGATGAGACCTCCTTCTCCTTCTTCTTCTCCTTCTTCTTCTTGTTGGTTCGGTCCCCTGCAACTAAGGCAATCCCCTTCTCCTTGGGGCCTTTGTTAGCCATTTCATGCAATTCCATCTCACAAAATAAATCATCTAACTTTACAATAGATAGATCCTTGGATACTTTGTAGGCATCCACCATGGATGACCACAAAGCATTCCTTGGAAATGCTTTCAAGACATACCTCACAAGGTCGCGGTTCTCGACCTTTTCATCAATTGAATGAAGCCCATTGAGGACTTCCTTGAACCGGCTATGAAGCTCACTTACCGACTCATTCTCCTTCATGGAGAGATTTTGAAGTTGATTGAGGAACAAATCCCTCTTTGCGATTCTAGAGTCCCGGGTGCCTTCGTGAAGCTCAATGAGTTTGTTCCACAAGTCCTTCACACTTGTGAAAGGACCAACCTTGATGAGTTGGTCTTTGTTCATGCCACATTGTAGAGTGACAACCGCCTTCGCGTCGGCTTCACTCTTCCGAGTTTGTTCAGCAGTCCACCTCCAAGACTCAAGCTCTTTGCCTTCGTCATCCTTAGGAGGGATGAATCCCTCCTTCACCGCGAACCAAGTGTGGATATCCATCTTCAAATAGTATTCCATCTTTGATCTCCAATATTGAAAGTCGGCGCCGTCAAAGAATGGAGGTCGGGTGGTAGAGAAGCCTTCTCTCAAAGTCATCTTGTTGATAACTCTTGGATGTTAAGCTGTAAACAGAGCCCCAAGCTCTGATACCACTTGTTGGGAACGAGATGGGTAGAGGGGGGGGGAGGTGAATATAGCCAATCAATTTTTCTTACACTTAACAAGATTCCTGCACTCAACTTATCAGTAGCACAACGGAAGAAACAAAGGAAACTGAAGCAGTGCAGTAAACGAAAACAGAAATGAAAGCAAACAGAGACAACTGCCAAGATCGCTAACAGGAGGGTTTACAAGGTTCGGGGATAACTTGCCCCTACTCCTTGGCGTGGCCTTAAGGTGGGTGATCCCTTGATTGTCGGAAGATCATGCCCCGGTATTCACCGGATAAAATGCAACCTCCTTCTCGGTGGAGAAACCTCTCCACAGCGTTTCAGTCACAGATAAAATTTAAGCACAAAGAAACAACTGGAAGGATCTTACTCAAACACTTAGCAAGGACAAGAACACAGCAAGCTTCCCTGAGCTTCACCCAGTGGCGATCTCACGCAAGAACCCTTCATTGTGTCTTCCCACTGTCGAACTCCAAGCTCCTTGTTCTCTCCTTCAAGCGCTCAAGTAATGAATGATTGCTTCTCGATCGCTTGCTCAAAGTGATGAAAACATCAAGAACACAGCAAGCTTGTTGTGGAGAATACAAGGCACGGCAAGAACACAAGTTTCAGAACCCTCTTTCGAACTCTTTGGAACACTTGCAAAACTGCTTCCACGAAGCCAACTTCCGCCCTTTTGATTCTCCATACAGCATCAGGTGACAACATCCTCCGTAGCCTCCAGCTACCTCACTGCCAACGCCAGCTACCACTGAGCCCTCTCTGGTCTTCCTGAGATCCCCTCAGCCAAGCCCCAGTCTCGGCTCCAGTCTGCAGCTCGGCCGTTGCAACCGGAAATGGAGAATCGGACAAACCTGCTCCAAGGAAAGCCTCCATTGACCTCTCCTTGAGTGTTTGAATCCTCCCCTGTCACCTACAGCTTAATCAGACTGTTAGAGCAGTAAATCATACAGGAAATCAAATATCAGAAGCAAATAGCAGCGAATCGGATACGATCAGACGCTCTGACCACGTCTGACAGTGCAATTTGAATTAAAGTGATCGGTCACTGGATCGATCCAGGGATTGTGGGTCGGTCACCAGACCGATCCAGAGCTTCGCTGGGATTCCCAGCTCTCGCGGCAATACACTCCTGATCGGTCACCCGACCGATCAGAGTGAAGCCTGATCGGTCACCAGACCGATCAGAGTGAAGCCTGATCGGTCACCAGACCGATCAGAGTGAAGCCTGATCGGTCACCAGACCGATCAGGATAGATGAACAGTGATTTTTTAATCAGATCCAAACTCCCTGATCGGTCACCGGACCGATACAGGGTCTGATCCGCAAGGTACTAACTCATCGTCTGCTCCCTGATCGGTCACCAGACCGATCAGGAGCAAGGCAGCAAGGAAGCAGCTTGCTCCCAGATCGGTCACCGGTCCGATCAGGAGCCACACAATAGGTTCCCAACCTTACTGTGCGCTCCCTGATCGGTCCCCAGTCCGGTCAGACATCGCTGGATCGGTCACCAGACCGATCCAGAGACTCAAACCTAGCCCTCCAAGCTAGGAATTCATCCACCTTAGCCCTCCAAGCTAAGGATTTTTCCATCTAACTCTCCAAGTTGGGAATTTGCACCTAACCCTCCAAGTTAGGACTTTTCACCTAGCCCTCCAAGCTAGGACTTTTCACCTAGCCCTCCAAGCTAGGACTTTTCACCCAACCCTTCCGAGTTAGAACATCATCCAACCTAGCCCTCCAAGCTAGGCACCTGACCCTCCAAGCCAGGACTTTTTCACCTAATTCTCCAGGATGGGAATTTGCACCTAACCCTCTAAGTTAGGACTTTTAACCTAGCCCTCCAAGCTAGGACTCTTCACCCAACCCTTTCGAATTAGGACTTTTCCAACACCTAGCCCTCCAAGCTAGGATTTTTCATACCATACCTGATCCCCGATCAGGACTTAATCATAATCCATGTCATGCCTGATCCCCGATCAGGACTTAATCATAATCAATGATCATCCACCTAAACTAAAATCGATGTCAACACCAAAACAACAATCAGGGCAAGACTGCATCAACAATCTCCCCCTTTTTGTTGTTTGACAATCCGATTTTAAGTTTAGGGATCTCAATCAATATTTTTCAACTTAGGCGAATCCAGATCCTCCCCCTACAACATGATCATCCTAGACTTAACCAACCACACTCTCCCCCTTTGTCGAACACAAAAAGGGTCTACACGGGTTGTTAAGTTCAACCATAATCCCCCTCAACCCTAGGGGTATCCCAAAACAACAATGATTTGATTGAACATTGATAAGCATATGATCACATATGGCAAAAAGATATAGGCATGGCAAAATAGGCATATGTATCATATGAGCATGGTATCATAAGCATGAACATAGCTATGAATCAAAAATGCAGATAATATAGCATAGCATCAAAAAGAAGCATATCATCATGGGATAAAACATGCATCAAGTCATAAAGATCAGGTCATAAAAAAAACTACGACATAACACGATGCAAGTCACAGGCATCGAAATCCAGAGACATGTGGCACAAGGCCACACTAAACAAGTCAAGGGGGCATACATAGCCCAACAGTCAAACAGACCAAATAGTCAAATAACAGAGATCAGCTAGAATATAATCAAACATCAGCCGGAGGGTCATGCTGCATCGGGTCATCCATAACGGCATCATCAGCATCCCCCGATCGTGGTGCAGCACTGACAGACGGTGTCTCTCTTGGGAAGGTGTGTCGACGCCACTCATCGTACCACGTGCGCTGAAGGGTGCAGGACTCTGTGACTACGGACTCAACCGTGGTCAGTTGTCGATCAATGAGACGGAAGTCCGATCGAACCTCCTCGTGCCAGGTCTCCCTCAAATGTAAGTCCTCCTGCAGAGTCCGGTCGAGCTCTGAAATCTGCCATCTAAGATCCGGATCCGGCTCGTCATAGTCGTCATCATCAGCAGCAGCGACTGGCGCCTGAACCTGTGGACCTCCCCTTGGTAACTCACCAAGAACCCTACCATCTTTCCAAATCAACATCCGATCGAGTCCCCGAACAATGATGCCAGGCTTGGCGAAGGCTCGTCGGCTAAGTCTGCAATCCTGTCGTACCATAGGCATCGTCCGGCCCTTGGTAACATCAACACCTACTGACATGAGCCAGTCGATGATGACGTGACCAAAAGGCATGTAGACCGTGCGTCGGCTGGACTCTCGATAAGATAAAATGGACTGGAAGATGCTTTCCATGATATCGAAGTCCAAACGGCGGTGCATGCCGTAGAGCATCAGACAGTGATAGGGTTGGATCTCAGCTAAAGGTTTGGAGGTGATTGGGAGGATACAATTCGTGATGATCTTGAATAAAATGTAGCTAGTGGGAGAAAGACGCAGTGCAGCGAAGGAAGGAAAGTCAGGGCCAAGCTCATCAAGACCGTCTGGACGGGGATAACCAAAGAAATACTGATGAATGGAATCAGGGGTAACATCTGCAAATGGTGCTAGCAGGGGATTAGGAAGCTCGGGATAGATTGAATACATGTTTGGTGATCGTCGACCACCCAGAAACTCGGCTAAAATTTCATATGAAAAATCGAGGTTCATCTTCCCGACCCGAGTAGTGAACTCGAAACTCCCTTGAGGACCTTGTTGGAGATTGTTGTACAATTCTGAGACTAGGTCGTAATTGATGGTCCTTTCGAGAGAGAGAAGAAAACCAAGATTGTAGTACATGACTATCTCCATGACTGATGGACAATACTCAGTTAAGAAAGGGACATCTATTGAACGGCAGGGTAATAGTTTGAAGGTCCGTGCTTGGAAGGCCTGTTCACAGGCCGCATTCAGGAACCGGGAGATAGAAGAGGGTTGTGGCCGTCTGGAAGGCCCAGATGCAGCAGGGGTTTTCCCCCTTGAGTTGCCCCCCCAACCTCCTTGCCCTTAGAAGACTTTCTAAAGGGGTTGAATTGGTCATACACATGATTTAATCAATTTGAGCATAGATGGAATTACAACATATCAAGAATTGATCATAGAAGATGACACCCAATCAAAGAGCTAGAAAATGAAATGATCGATAGAGAAGGAAGGTCACGGCAAGTGCAATAAGGTCACGGTACAACAGCAAGAACAAGAGCCAAAACATGGTTAGCTTCACAAACAAATACTATAGACTGATTTGAATGAAGAAACCAATGCAAGAACTTACTTTGGTGACATTGTGTTGGTGCAAGTTGCATCAATGATATTCCTCTTTAAGTGTTTTAATGTTTGACAATATACTTAAGTCAGTGATACAATGAATAGACAAAGGAGAGCAAAAGTGAAGTAACCAAAGCTGAAGAAAAGTCCTAGTTAAACTAGGCATCGAAACCCCAAGTCCTAGCGAAGGGCTGCTAGGCACCTAGCGAAGGGCTGCTAGGCACCTAGCGAAGGGCTGCTAGGTATTGTAACCTTAAGACCTAACGAAGGGATGTTTGGCACCTAGCGAAGGGCTGCTAGGTATCGTAACCCTAAGACCTAGCGAAGGGCTGCTAGGCACCTAGTGAAGGACTACTAGGCATAGAAGACCTAGCGAAGGGCTGCTAGGCATAAAAGACCTAGCGAAGGATTGCTAGGCACCAGGCGAAGGACCGCTTGGTAACAAAGACCTAGCGAAGGGCTGCTAGGCACCTGGCGAAGGACTGTTAGGAAATTAAGTCTTGGTCCAAGGGACTGAGCAACTTAGCTGAGCGATGACTAAGGACAGGAGTAGAGACGAGTCGGGGTTCGAGCGTCTCGAGATCCGGAGTAATCGGAGGCTAAGCAAAAGTCCATCCGAAGGACTGGGTGGCAACCGTCTCCTGAAAGGAGTAGGTGAAGGGCGAGTTCTCGGGGATAGGAACTCGTGCCGGTTCGACCTAGGGTTTCGTGCAAATCTGAAGTCCGAACCAAGTCCTTAAGACCACTATTATATGTATCTATGCTTTGTGGTTGTATATCTTGCAGGTACCAAGATTGGAAGATGGAGCAGCCTGCTGAAAGCCCTAGCCAGGGCGCCCTCATGCACCAGGGCGCCCTCATGCACCAGGGCGCCCTGGCCAGCAACCTGGTTCGCTACTGCGAGTCCGAAGCAAGTGGATAAGCGTTGACTGGGTTCAAGATAGGCGCCCTGAAGATCCGGGGCACCCTGGTCAAAGCTGTTATCAGCTGCGGCGAGGTAGACGCAGGGATAAAGCTTGACCGAGTCTTCCGGGGCGCCCCCAGGAGGCCTATATAAGGGACTTCGACCCCTCTGCTTCAGACACAACATTCCAGAGCGATTCTGATCATTCCGACCGATGACAACGCGCTAGAAACAAGGCTCTACGACCGGGAGGCTCCAGGAGGAAGTGCGCGGCACTTCGGAGGTCCAGATCGGCCAAGTTTCATATTTGTGTTCGGTTTGCTTTTAATTATTCCGCACTTTAACTTTCAATATCTTTTTGATTGTAATTGCAAACTGTAAGACGGGTTTTCTCCGCCTCCGGAAATTCCGGAAAGGAGACCAATAGTGGACTCACGCCGAATACATAGGCCTTGGACGTACTAACCCAGGGGGGTCGGGAACCAAGTAAATAAATCCCACGTGTCCTTCTGTTCTGCATTTATTTTTCTGCTTTTTCTTTTCTGCTGCGCTACTAATTTTCTAAGTCTAGAACGAACGAGTTTTTCACAAGGTTTCCGCGAATAATTTCCACGGTTGATATTCTCCCCCCCCCCTCTATCGACGGCACCGGTCCTACAATTGGTATCAGAGCCGAGCCACTCTTCACCGGACTAACCGCCGACGGAGCAAAGACGCCAGGAGTTGAGGGGGAGCCAAGGGGTGAATCAGGTATATTTTAATTTTAAAATGTCCAATTTTAAATTCCATATTATCTGTTTCACATGCAGGGAGAGAGGGCACTACAAAAACTAGTGCCCTACTCGTAAGATTCGGTCTACATCACCGGTGGCGAAGGAGGCACCAGCGCCAGGAAACCGGAGGGACAAAAGCCATATCAGATGCTTCAAGTGCGAAAAATACGGGCATTTCAAAAATAAATGTCCGGCGCAGGTACGTAAGATTTACATTCCAAAAGTTGTACAATTTCCTGCACTATCCTTAGATAATTCAGTTAATTTTTCTGAAAAATTAAATTTACTGCATAGTAGATTAAATATTTTGCATGATAAATTACAAAATGTGAATACAACTAAAATATCAGAAATTAATTGTTTAATTCAAAATATCAATTCAGAAATTTCTAATATTAATTCGGAAAATATTAATTCTGAAAATATTAATTTTGAAAATATTAATTCTGATAATCTTAATTCAGACAAAATTAATCCTAAGGATAATTCGGAATTCAAATTTGAAAATCCTAAGGATAATTCCGAACTCAAATTTGAAAATCCTAAGGATAAATCCGAATTCAAATTTGAATATCTTAAGGATAATTCAGAAATTAATTCTGAAAATCTCAAGATTAATTCAGAAATTAATTGTGAAAATCTTAAAGATAATCTAGATAATATTGAAAATATATCTGAGGATAATTTTGAAGTTAAACTTCTCCTAGATAATAACTTAATCATAGATAATATTGAATATTACTATAAAACTTTAACTAGTGGCCCAATTTACTCCACCTACTGTGAGAATATTGAAAAATCTAATATTGAGGAGGATATAGAATTTTCTAAAATAAAGGCCCTAATTAATAAAAATTACAAAATTCAAATAAATCAAAATTATTAGAAAAACTTGAAAAGAAAGATAAGAATGAAGAAGAAATTTTTGAAATAATGAAAATGATGAATTTAAACCCACAATTATTAATTAATCATCATAACCTTAATTGAATTATTAAATAATTCAGTTAAATTCAAATCAATTCAAATTAATTCAAATAATTCAATTAAAGTCGAATCAATTTAAATAATTCAAATTAAATTCGAATTAATTAAATCTTAATTATTTAAATAATTCAAATTAAATTCGAATTAATTAAATCTTAATTATTTAAATACAAATTAAATTCGAATTAATTAAATCTTAATTATTTAAATTTAAATTAAATTCGAATTAATTAAATCTTAATTATTTAAATTAAATTCGAATTAATTAAACCTTTATTATTTAAATTAAATTCGAATTAATTAAATCTTAATTATTTAAATTAAATTCGAGTTAAGTAAATCTTAATTCTTTAAATTAAATTCGAATTAATTAAATCTTAATTATTTAAATTAAATTCGAGTTAATTAAATCTTAATTAATTAAATTAAATTCGAATTAATCAAATCTTAATCATTTAAATTCAAATTAATTAAATCTTAATTATTTAAATTCAAATTAAATTCGAATTAATTAAATCATAATTAAATATTAATTAAATTCAAATCAAATCTTAATAATTCAAATTCGAATTAATTAATTCTTAATAATTCAAATTCTAATCAATTAAATATTAAATAAGTCTAAATAATTCAAATTAATTCAACTTTAATTAATTCAACATCAATTAATTAATCCTTAATCATTATAATCTCCAATTAATCCTTAAATAACTTAACTTGAACTAAACTAAAACCTTACCCAAACCGCAACAATTAAATTAATAACATTAAATATGTCAAAGTGGGTTGACATATTCGCGGGTTCACACGACATGTATCAAATCGGAAATTTGATACATTTTTAGAAACTTAAATAAAATGCCTTGGACTTGTTTGACTCATGCACAATTGCCATGACATGCATCTGCTATTCTTTTAAAATATATGACATGCCATTCATATTTAAATTTTATGCATATATTAGAACGGATATATGAAAAAGAATAATTGAAACTTGACAACATAGTATTGGGTGGAGGTGAGATGATAGTACGTTAGGGAAGCCAAGTTGGCGGAACTAGCCGAAGCTACCGATCCAAAACCCAAACTAGTTAGATCAGAACTTTTCAAAAAGTAATTTTGAAAATGAAATTTCATTAAAAGGCTTTGTCAAGGAAAGGGTGGATGATCCCATAAGGCTACGGCCAAAGAAGGCCTAGTGCCTCGCCAAGACCTGGAAGCCAATTTTTGAAATTCAAATTCAAGTTACTTCTTGTCAAATTCAAATCTAACACAAGCTTCAATTAATTCTTAGAGTTAATAAATTGAGAAAAATAAATTAAGCATCTCACAATACACCTATAAGGCAACTATGTTTGTTGTATTGATACATCTAAAATGGGTGAGATGTTAAGGACTAATGATTTGAAAACTATTTTTCAAAATGGTAAGAATATTTTCCTAAAAATTTATTTTCAAAATAGTGCTTCAACATAATAATGTTTTTATGGAATTCATGTCTGTCTGTTTGATTATATATATTATATATTTTCCAAAAATATATCTTTTCAAAAATTTGTTTGACTCACTCAATTAGACACAAGCCTCTTAGGACAACACTAAAGTTCCTTAAGGCACTTAGATGGAGTCAAATGGTTTTGGATGCAGGGGAGTGTTTTCTTCTTTTTATTAAAAATATTTTTCGAAAACTGCACCTTAATTTGCATTACATATGTTTTCAAAATTATCTTCTTTCCAAATTGTGACTTCAAAATTTATCTACTTAAAAATTATCAGTTTTTTTAACTTTGATAAACCCTAAAGACACAGAGGAAATGTCCACTTTATGATCTTCAAGGACTCCTAGGACGTGTCAAATTTAGGGGGAGTCTAACAAGTTTTAAATCATTTTAAAAATTATTATTCTTTTGATCTGAATCAAACCTTAAGACTCAGAGGATGAGTACTTGTGGTCAACAAGCTTCCCGGGACTGGGTCAAGTTTAGGGGGAGGTCAAATTAAAAGAATTATTAAATATTTCAAATGTTTTCATGCGCGGTATTTTCAAATCCTGTTGAAAACATAAGTATTATTTTTAAAAGCTATCAATTTAAATATCTATATATATATATTTATTCATCTGATTTTGATCAATGTGAAATAATATCTTGAGTTTGAAAAATCTTCCAGGACACTTAGGAAAATGTCCTTGTAGTCAACAAGGCTTCCTATGATTGTGTCAGACTGGAAGAAAACCAAATCAAGTATTATAACCTTAATTTTTTTAAAAAAAAATTAATTAACTTACATACTATTATTCCGTGACTCATGAAATTTTTGAAATAATGTTTACTTGGGTTGAAAATTTTCCAGGACACTTAGGAAATATCCTTGTAGTCAACAAGGTCTCCCAGGATGGTGTCAGACTGGAAAATAAACCAAGTAAAATCTAATATTATTTCAAAAGTACCTAGTTTTCAAAAACTCAATACATTTTTCAAAAATTACTTATTATCTTTCAAAATCTGATCTTTCTTCAAAAATAACTTACATTTTGCAAGTACTTGCATGCTTCAAAGATCATCTTTCAAAATATTGTCTAAAGTTTTCTGAGCTTATAATACTTAAGTATTAGTTTTATGGTATGTCTTCAAAATTTTATACTAAGTATTTTCAAATACTGTCATGGTTGGTGCAAGTATTATTTTTTATGTATGACAAAGGGGGAGAGGTGTGCTTAAGTTAGAAAATTTTGTTGGTGCAGGAAGCACCAGATCGAACCTTGTTTTGATATTGGCAAAGGATTCAAAGTTAAGGGTTGTTTGGTATCTAACAATGCTGCTTGAGTGTGCAGGAAACCAAGTCCTAGCGAAGGGCTGCTAGGCACCTGACGAAGGGTTGTCAGGAAAACAAGTCCTAGCGAAGGGCTGCTAGGCACCTGACGAAGGGCTACCAGGAAAACAAGTCCTAGCGAAGGGCTGCTAGGCACCTGACGAAGGGCTGTCAGGAAACCAAGTCCTGGCGAAGGGCTGCTGGGCAAAAACCAAGTCCTGGCGAAGGGCTGCTGGGCGAAACTCAAGACCTGGTGAAGGGCTGCTGGGCAAAAGTCCAACTGGAGGATCCGGTTGGCACCAGGTAAACTCTCCCGAGAGGAGTAGGTGAGGACGCGTTCCCCTCCGAGGGAACATTAGGCGTCGGTTCGACCTAGGGCTCCATTTTGGAGACCAAAGTCAGAACCAAGACAGCTAAAGCTGTAGAAATTAAATTAAATATTTGCTCTATTGTGTTTTGGGACTAACCCTGGATGCAGGACCGAAGGAACGTGTGTCTGCAGCTCAGAATGCCTCAAAGGAAAGAGGCAACTGCTGATCAGGGCGCCCGGAGTGTCCCGGGCGCCCCCAAGCAGCCCTTCGCCAGGACTTGGTTTTTGCCCAGCAGCCCTTCGCCAGGTCTTGAGTTTCGCCCAGTAGCCCTTCGCCAGGACTTGGTTTTTGCCCAGCAGCCCTTCGCCAGGACTTGGTTTAGTTAGCTTAAGGACTTAACCAATTACTTGAAATTTGAAAACATAGTATTGGGAGGAGGTGAGATGATAGTACGTTGGGGAAACCAACTCTAATAAGATCAAGTCTACTTGGTCTCTTTAGACTGGTGAAACCAGCCGAAGCTACCGATCCAAGACCCAAGCTAGTTAGACCAGAAAATGACCTAATTTAATTTGAAAATGAAATTTCATTAAAAGGCTTTGTCAAGGAAAGGGTGGATGATCCCATAAGGCTACGGCCAAAGAAGGCCTAGTGCCTCGCCAAGACTTGGAAGCCAATTTCTGAAATTCAAATTCAAATTATCTTTTGTCAAATTCGAATCTAACACAAATTTCAAATAATTATAGATTCTAATCTGTTTTCAAAATTTCTATTTTTCAAACTTATTCTGTTTCAAAAATCACTTAATCAGTGTTCAAAATTTCTGCTTTCTAAACTTATTTTTTTTTCAAATCTGTTTTCAAAATTAAATAACTTTTTTCAAAATAAATAAAAATTCCTTTTCAAAATTAATTTTTACCTTCAAACCTGTCTCACAAGAACTTTTAAGGCTAACTGTTTGAAAACCCTAGATTGGGTGAGACAGGAAAATTAAGTTCAAATTAAAATTTCTTTTATGTTGTGTTTTAATTCAGAGGATAATTCCAACATAGTCAAACCATGATTAACATAGTCAAACCTTAGTCAACTGAGTCAAACATGGTCAAACCTAGTCAACACTAAGGTCTTAGATAAAGTCAGTCTATGTCGGATACAGGGGGAGTTCTTCTTAATGTTTTTTAGATTTCTCAAAATCCTTATGCTTTAAAACTCTTATTTCTCAAAATCCTTATGCTTTAAAACTTATTTTCATCTCAAAATAAGGCTTTCAAAAGTTGATTCAAAAACCTTAATATATTACTATCGCTTAGGAAAAATTATTATCATTTCAAATTTTTTAAACTGTGTTATTATTCCAAATTGAGGTGTCAAAAATTTATCTCCTTGAAAGTTATCATACTCAGAAGATTGTTCAAAAGTGCTTCTTTTGATCTTGACAAACCCTAAAGACACAGAGGAAAGGTCCACTTCATGATCTTCAAGGACTCCTAGGATGTGTCAAATTAAGGGGGAGTCTAAGTCAAAAGAAAAACTTCAGAAAAAGTTTCTTTTTACTTATGTCTTTGTTAAACAGTTCTTTCTAATCTGACTCAAACCTTAAGACTCAAAGGAAGAGTACTTGTGGTCAACAAGCTTCCCAGGACTGAGTCAAGTTTAGGGGGAGGTCAAAATTAAAGGAATTATGGTTGTCAGGAGTACTTGTTCACCTTGGGGGAAACTTACGAATTGATATGTTTTATTAGTCTTAACCTTTATGCTTAAACTGCTATCTTTTTCCTTAACTTTGAATTGTGTTGCCATAATCAAAAAGGGGGAGATTGTTGGTGCAGGAAGCACCAGATCGAACCTTGTTTTGATATTGGCAAAGGATTCAAAGTTAAGGGTTGTTTGGTATCTAACAATGCTGCTTGAGTGTGCAGGAAACCCAGTCCTAGCGAAGGGCTGCTAGGCACCTGACGAAGGGTTAACTTCCCGACTCAAGAACGAAGCGCCGTCAACCTCCCACTGCACCGAAACTCGATCTACACCGGGAGTTGGTAAAACAAAGTGTATATCTCTATTTATAGTAATTTTGTAATCTCACTCTGTAACCGTTTTGCGCACTATAGAATTGCCCAAAGTAAATGGTCAACGACCGTGGGCCTTGGATTAGGAGTCGACCCAGGCTCCGAACCAAGTAAAACCTTGGTGTTTGCGTTGTTTGTTTTTATTCCGCCGCGCACTTACTTGTTCTTTTAAATCCGAATATTTTTCGATATTCACCCCCCCCCTCTATCGGTCTTTCTCGATCCAACAAATTTTTCTCCCAAAAATCAAAAATGTAGTTTCAAAACATTTTTCATTTTTTCCAAGGATAGTGATTTAGCCCCTTTAAACCAATCTAACTTAAGTTATTGTCAAACATTAAAAAGGGAGAGATTGTTGGTGCAAGTTGCATCAATGATATTCCTCTTTAAGTGTTTTAATGTTTGACAATATACTTAAGTCAGTGATACAATGAATAGACAAAGGAGAGCAAAAGTGAAGTAACCAAAGCTGAAGAAAAGTCCTAGTTAAACTAGGCATCGAAACCCCAAGTCCTAGCGAAGGGCTGCTAGGCACCTAGCGAAGGGCTGCTAGGTATTGTAACCTTAAGACCTAACGAAGGGATGTTAGGCACCTAGCGAAGGGCTGCTAGGTATCGTAACCCTAAGACCTAGCGAAGGGCTGCTAGGCACCTAGTGAAGGACTACTAGGCATAGAAGACCTAGCGAAGGGCTGCTAGGCACCTAGCAAAGGGCTGCTAGGCATAAAAGACCTAGCGAAGGATTGCTAGGCACCAGGCGAAGGACCGCTTGGTAACAAAGACCTAGCGAAGGGCTGCTAGGCACCTGGCAAAGGACTGCTAGGAAATTAAGTCTTGGTCCAAGGGACTGAGCAACTTAGCTGAGCGATGACTAAGGACAGGAGTAGAGACGAGTCGGGGTTCGAGCGTCTCGAGATCCGGAGTAATCGGAGGCTAAGCAAAAGTCCATCCGAAGGACTGGGTGGCAACCGTCTCCTGAAAGGAGTAGGTGAAGGGCGAGTTCTCAGGGATAGGAACTCGTGCCGGTTCGACCTAGGGTTTCGTGCAAATTCGAAGTCCGAACCAAGTCCTTAAGACCACTATTATATGTATCTATGCTTTGTGGTTGTATATCTTGCAGGTACCAAGATTGGAAGATGGAGCAGCCTGCTGAAAGCCCTAGCCAGGGCGCCCTCATGCACCAGGGCGCCCTGGCCAGCAACCTGGTTCGCTGCTGCGAGTCCGAAGCAAGTGGATAAGCGTTGACTGGGTTCAAGATAGGCGCCCTGAAGATCTGGGGTGCCCTGGTCAAAGCTGTTATCAGCTGCGGCGAGGTAGACGCAGGGATAAAGCTTGACCGAGCCTTCCGGGGCGCCCTCAGCGTCCAGGGCGCCCCAGGAGGCCTATATAAGGGACTTCGACCCCTCTGCTTCAGACACAACATTCCAGAGTGATTCTAATCATTCCGACCGACGACAATGCGCTAGAAACAAGGCTCTACGACCGGGAGGCTCCAGGAGGAAGTGCACGGCACTTCGGAGGTCCAGATCGGCCAAGTTTCATATTTGTGTTCGGTTTGCTTTTAATTATTCTGCACTTTAACTTTCAATATCTTTTTTATTGTAATTGCAAACTGTAAGACGGGTTTTCTCCGCCTCCGGAAATTCCGGAAAGGAGACCAATAGTGGACTCACGCCGAGTACATAGGCCTTGGACGTACTGACCCAGGGGGGTCGGGAACCAAGTAAATAAATCCCGCGTGTCCTTCTGTTCTGCATTTATTTTTCTGCTTTTTCTTTTCCGCTGCGCTACTAATTTTCTAAGTCTAGAACGAACGAGTTTTTCACGAGGTTTCCGCGAATAATTTCCACGGTCGATATTCACCCCCCCCTCTATCGACGGCACCGGTCCTACACATTGGAGTAGTTCTTGGAGGTCGAGAGCAAGAAGCTTGCGCGGAAGGGTGCTCTCGGCGCAAGAGGTGGTTGCAGAGTGTTTCTGTGAGAGAGGAACGCGCATAGGATTTGGAGAAACCTTCATGCTCACGCTCACGCGAGGAAGACGAACACTCAGGAGGCCTTCTCGCACACACAGGGTCGCGCAAGAAGCGTTTTCGGCGCTAGGGTTCGGGAGATGAAAGTGTTTCGCGAAGTTAATTGGTTGGTGGATCGGTCCACCAACCGCAATTTAATGCGTTTGAACTGATCACCAGGTTCAAATGATTCCAGAATTCCACATCGGTGTAATTTGGTCATGCGTTTCTTACTTACATGGCCAAGACGACAATGCCACGTATAGGAGTCTATTTGATTATCTATTTGAGCATGTTTGTTGCTAACTTTGATATTGAAAACGTCACCGGATAAATCTAACGTGTAGATATCATTGCATAAAGTTCCGATCCCATAAAGAACACCATTTAAAGTTATGTAACAGCAATTATTACTAAAAATTTAATGATAACCCTTTTCATTCAAGCATGAAATAGATACAATGTTCTTTATTAATGAAGGAACAAAATAACAATTATCCAATTCTAAGATAAGTCCAGTAGGGAGCTTTAGCAAATATGTTCCGATGGCAACAACAACAATCTTTGCTCCATTTCCAACTCGCAAATTCGCTTCTCCCTTGATGAGTCTTTTTCTATTCCTTAGCCCCTGTATGTCATTACATATATGTGAGCTACACCCAGTATCAAGTACCCAGGTGTACGAGAAAATAGAGTGACATTCAATAACGAAGATACCTGAAGAGGATGGGGCATCGGATGCCTTCTTCTTCAAGGACTCAAGATAAACCTTGCAGTTTCTTCTCTAGTGGCCCTCCTTGCCGCAGTGATGGCAAGTGACTTTTGGTGCCTTTTCAATCTTTTTGGCCTTTTTTCTTCCTTCCCTTATTTTGTTCTTTGGGCTTCCTCTTAGAGCCTTTCTTTGAGGAACCAACTAACAGTACTTTCTTCTAATCCTGCTTTACAGAAGGCTCTATAGTCTTCAGCAGGTTAAGCAACTCAGGAATGGTAGTCTCCAGTTTGTTCATCTGATAGTTCATCACAAATTGTGAGTAACTCTTGGGCAAACAATGCAGAATTAAGTCAATACTTAGTTCGTGATCCATTGCAAATCCGTGTGTGCCTAGTCGCTCAATGTACCCCAACATCTTCAACACAAACTGTGAGACAGAAGTGTCTTCCTGCATCTTAGAGGTGAAGAGGAGTTTGGAGACCTCAAACCTTTCGGATCTCGCATGCTCGTCAAACAGCTCATGAAGATGGAAGGCGATGGTATGAGCATCCATATGCTCATGCTTCTTTTGTAGCTCAGGTACCATAGCGGCCAGCATGATGCAACTCGCAAGTTCAGAATCGGCCACATGTTTCTGATAGGCCACTAACTAGTCTGGAGTTGCATCTTCAGGAGGATGGTTGGGAAGTTGTTCTTCAAGGACATAAGTAAGCTTTTCTGACTTGAGGACTATCCTCAAGTTTCAAAGCCAGTCCATGAAGTTTGGCCCAGTCAGCTTATTGATGTCCAAAATGGAACGCAAATTCAGAGAAGACATGATCAGGTGATTATCCTAGAAATATAAATTGAGCTTATGTGATAAGAATGATAAAGAATGCATCAATATACATTAATTAAATCCTATTTATTTTTCGAATTGAATAACCCTTTTTATCAATTCGGGAGATCGTAGGAACATCTCTAAACAGGTTGATATCCAACCATAGATAAGAACAACCATGGCTAGAGTCCATCAAGTTATTCTTAGCTATGAAGGTAGATAATTATACCGATTACATATTATACATATGTAACTATCACATTATGCTATCAACTAATTGAATGTTTGCATAAATCATTGGGTTGTTAACTCATTAACAAGTATGCAACAATATACATAGCACCCAACTGCACCTCTCTTTACATCGACCTTGGCTGTGGCACAACAAATCGATGCTCCAAGCTTAAGGCTGACCCATTAATCAAGAAATAGTTTTAACATGGTTGGAGCTCATTCAACCGTTTAGTCAGGCTTGGATGTGTCCAACAACCAAAACTAAGGATTGACCTCTGACTCCAACTATATTAATCATAAACTAATTCCATGGTTTGAACATGTTGAGGTTCAAGCCGGGCATGGATGTGTCCATCAACCCAAACAAGAAACAAAACTCCGGTTCTAACCATATTAATGGAAGGTGTTGGCCTTAATATTTTGTAAGGGGTTTTGGGTCTCATCCTTTTCTTTTATTCACATTCATGACATGTAATTATGTCATGTTTTAACGATTTCCTTAATAATGTATGTATGTGACTTAATTTATTAAGTCTCATTAATTGAATTAGGAACCGGATTTCCTAATTTTAATTTCATACTTTATTCAAGGAATTGTTTTTGGGAAACAATTTCCTATATTATCATAATCAATTTCGGAATTAATATATTTAAGACTTTGATTTCTCTAAATCAAATCTTATTAAATTAAGAGACAGATTCCCTTAATTCAACCACATATTATTTTCATGAAAATCTTATTTAAGGAAATATACTCTATAGGAAACAATTTTCCTAATTAATTTTGGAGACAATAATATATAAGAGCATCACCTCATAAATCAAATAAGAAAATTATCATTTGAGAATCACCTCAAAAATTTCCAAGATTTGATCACATATTTTATTTATGGAAAATTAATATCAATAACTTAATTTGGACGGCTCCCCGAGGCTCAATCCAAATTAAACATTTGACAGCTTAAATCCAATTTAAGAAATTTAATTATAACAACTAATTTTAAATTGGACGGCTCTCTGAGGCTCAATCCAAAATAAAGAATTTTGTAAATAATTTAATTTCCAATTATGAATTTAAATGTCAATTAATATTTCCATAATTTGTCTAGACTTTCTTGAAAGAAAGTGCCCAAAATTACGAGCTTTCCATAAATGGAAAGTTTCCGAAAATAAAAGGTTTTCAGAATAATTGTAAGTTTCTGGTACAAAGAAAACTTACGTATTTCCAAAATTAGAAAATTTCCAAAATGGAAAATTTCCAAAATTGGAAAGTTTCCAAAAATGTTAAGTTTTCACAATTATCATAAAATTTGAGATATTTTTAAAGTTTGCGAAATTTCATGAGGATTTCCAAACTTTGAAATTCCTAAATCGAAAATTTACCATAATTGGAAAGTTTCCATAATTAGAAAATTTTCGAAAATTGAGATCATGACAAAGCTTCCCGCAAAAACAATTATATGATTATGTCGAACACAAACCTCGCTCTGATACCACTGTTGGGACCGGGTGCATGTTGACATGGATGTGGGCTCGTAATTTTAAAATTAATTACGTGCAACGGAAGGTTTAGCATAAATAATTTCTCAAATTATTTAACCACACATCTGAGCATGCAATTTTATCTTGTGTAGACTTGATCATATATTTAAAATTTTTGCAGAAACGTAAACTAATTTACGTATTACCTTGCATAACTCGAAGGAAGGGACGAGACCCAATCGTAAGCGTCCCTTGGAAGCTCCGCCTCTATTCGCGTATACGCCGAGTATCTTCGGGATGACTTCGCAAAACCATGAGTTTCGTGTTCTCGAGAACTACTAGATTCTCCAAGAACGCGACAAGAAAAACCAAGAGAGAAGTCGGAAGACTAACCACAAAAGCATGGCCGGAATCAAAATTCCGGCGAAGCAAAAGAAGAGGCTTGCGGCAAAAAGATCCTTGCGGCAAACTCTAATTCCGGCAGCACCTTCTTCCGGCCAAGAGATGGCCGGAGCTTCCTTCTCTGGCAGCAGGTGGTGGTCGGCAGGGAAAGGGCAGGGGCGGCCGGCTGGTGCTCCTTCTTGGGGCTGGTTGGCGCGCGGCAAGAAGGGGAGAAGAGGAGAGAAAGAGAGGGAGAGAGCCTATGCCTTCATCTCTTCGATTATTTTTCAAGCCTTGCCTTGGGTCCTTTATATAGTAGCCTCTCAACCATCAAGCCTCTCAAATATGGAATAACTTATTCCATCATGCCAAGTTTGATTTTATATCATGGTTAAAATCATATTTTAATTCATGATAAAATCAATCAAGTCTCTTCTCTCATATGGAATAAATTTCCTTATCATGGTAAATCAATCCATGATTGATTTTATAAAATAAATCAATCTATGGTTCATTTTAATTTCCATGAAGAAATAAACCAAACCTTGGATTATTATAAAACAAACCACACTTGGTTTATTTTATAAATTGATCCAAAAACTTGGTTCTCTCCCTTTGTTGTGGTCGACCAAGAAAAGAGGATGGAGGCCCTCTTTGGCCGGCCCATCCAAGCCACGCCCCAATGAATTAAACTTATTTAATTCATCTATTAAGTCTTCAAAAGACTTAGCCATTTTACGCTTCCGATGCATCTCTGAAAAATTCAGATTCGACTTATCGTTTGGCTCAACCAAACCTAATCTCTCTTGATTGGAAAATCCAATTTTCAACTCGTTTTAAATCCCTCGGATTACTCGTAGTGCGTGTGACTAAATAGGCTTTCGATTTATGTTGGTCGTCTATAATTAATCAATTATAGAACGATCATGAGTGGCACCTAGTAGTACATCATGATCCCCAATTAATCGAAAGATCAACGGTTGACCTCAAAAAAATAATTCTAAAACCCTTCAGCAGCTATAATGAATCGTGCCTCATTCCCTTCACCATCATATACCCACTTGGTTCAGGACATGGTCTATGTGTGTTAGTCCCCATTAGGCTGACTACGTCACACCTAGCCCAAGTAACGTTTTCTCGTCCTACGGATTCTAATTACTCTCATGTATTTAAGAGATTCATACTCTGAACATGTCATGCTCTGGCCAGAGGCTTCAAGTAACAATCCGATGATAGGCGTTGGGTATACATCTCCTCACAAGGAGTGGTGAATCCTTTGTAGGCTGTTCAAACATCTTCGGGCACTTCGGCTTATACCCAATCATCCTGGGTCCACACCTCCTTGGAGATGCTTGCTTAAGATGTCAAAATATAAGTCTCCATGACCAAAATGACTTGAACACCGCAAGTCAAAGGAACATCGCACTTAAGCTGCAGTAAGAACTTCGCTGACATATCTATATGTAGACTACCATATGAAGTTTTACAGCCAGTAACTTCAATGAACTAGTTCCCTTAACTAGCATTCATGTTTATCTCCGGACATCTCAATGTCACCAGCCAGTGAGAATCAGCTGATTAGAGAATAACCCATGCTAGTCTCAACAGAATTGATAGTGTCCGTATTTATGAATTCATCGACTAGGGACAATTTCAATACTTCACAATTGCACATGTAGAGATAATCATTAGTTGTGAATTCATCACAAATTCTCTCATGCTGTGAATCGTATTATGGACATTCAATAAATGAGTTTAAGATCTCAATCAAATACACAAACATGTATACTCAAATAGTGAATATTCATTTATTAAAATAAATGATTACAATCATAAGGCGATTGCCTTAGGACACTTCTCTCATATCACTAACAACGGACCCGCCAATGGGACAACCCGATTGAGTTCGATTGTGACAGTCGGCGTGAGTAGTAGGCCCCTCAGATGTGCTAGGCTCACTTCCAGATAAGTCCAGTCAGTTGGATTCGGTGCCTCCTTCGACTAAACTTGAAGGGGATGCTTATGATCCCGACCTAGCTCACATGTGTTAGTGATATGAGAGAAGTGTCCTAAGGCAATCGCCTTATGATTGTAAACATTTATTTCAATAAATGAAAATTCACTATTTGAGTATACATGTTTGTGTATTTGATTGGGATCTTAAACTCATTTACTGAATGTCCGCAATACAATTCACAGCATGAGAGAATTTGTGATGGAATCACAACTAGTGATTATCTCTACATGTGCAATTGTGAAGTATTGAAATTATCCCTAGTTGATGAATTGATAAATACGGACACTATCAATTCTGTTGAGACTAGCATGGATTATTCTCTAATCAGCAGATTCTCACTGGCTGGTGACATTGGGATGTCCGGAGATAAACATGGATGCTAGTTAAGGGAACTAGTTCATTGGAGTGACTGACTGTAAAACTTTATATGGTAATCTACATATAGATATGTCAATGAAAGTTATTATTGCAGCTTAAGTGCGATGTTCCTTTGACTTGCGGTGTTCAAGTCATCTTGGTCATGGAGACTTATACTTTAACATCTTAAGCAAGCATCTCCAAGGAGGTGTGGACCCAGGATGGTTGGGTATAAGCCGAAATGCCCGAAGATGTTTGAATAGCCTACAAAGGATTCACCACTCCATGCGAGGAGATGTATACCCAGGCCTATCGTCGGATTGTTACTCAAAGCCTCTGGCCAGAGCATGTCATGTTTAGAGTATGAGTCTCTTAAATACATGAGAGTAATTAGAAATCCAAAGGACGAGAAAGACACTACTTGGGCTAGGTGTGACGTAGTCAGCCTAGTGGGGACTGACACACACAGACCATGTCCTGAACCAAGTGGGTATAAGATGGTGAAGGGAATGGGGCACGATTCATTAGAGCTGCTGAAGGGTTTCAGAATTATTTCTGAGGTCAACCGTTGATCTTTCGATTAATTGGGGATCATGATGTACTACTAGGTGTCACTCATGATCGTTCTATGATTGATGAATTATAGACGGCCAACATAAATTGAAAGCCTATTTAGTCACACGCACTACGAGTAATCCGAGGGATTTAAAACGAGTTGAAAATTAGATTTTCCGATCAAGAGAAATAAGTCGAATCTGATTTTATCAGAGGCGCATGGGAAGCTTAAAATGGCTAAGTCTTTTGAAGGCTTATTGGGCGAATTAAATGAGTTTAATTCACGAGGAGATGGGGCTTGGTGTGGCCGGCCAAAGAGGGTGTTGGTTTGGCCGGCCACATTAAAGAGGGAAACCAATTTAATTAGTTTAAATTATAAAATAAATCAAGTGCGATTTGTTTTATAAAATTATGGATAAATAAATTAATTTATATAAAGAAATTTATATAAAGAAAATTGTAGAAATTTATTCTTTTTATGGAAATTAAAATGAACCATGAATTGGTTTAATTTTAATTTATAAAATCAATTATGAATTGATTTTTCCATGATAAGAAAAATTTTATACAAATTTTATTCCATAATTAAAAGGAGAGATTATTTGTTTTATTATAAAGTTAGTTATAATAAAACTAGGCATAACGGATTAATTCATAAGAAAATTTATAAGATAAATTTCTTATGAAAATTTATTCCGTTAAAAGGGTGACTTAGCAATAGAGAGGCTACTATATAAAGGAACTAAAGGCAAGCCTTGAAGAACAACAATTGAGTTATCAAGAGATTTAGTAGCTCTCTCTTATTCTCTCCCTCTCCTTCTCTCCTCCTCCTAGGGCCGGCGCCCACTCTACATCCTAGGGCCGGCGCCCACTCCTCCTAAGGCCGGCACACCTTCACCTCCTAGGGTTGGCGTGAGCTACATCCACCAAGAAGGTGCCAAAGAAGAAGAAGCGGGTCGCAACTCCTTCCTTCCCAGAATTTTGATTCCGTTACTTGGTGGTTAGTTTCCATCTTTCTCTCTTGTTTTTCTAGTTGTGTCTTTGGAGAATCTAGTATTTCTCATCGATGCAAAACTCGTGGCTTTGCGAAGTCATCCCGAAGAGAACTCGGCGTGGACGCGAATAGAGGCGGAGCTTCCAAGGGACGCTACGGTTGGATCTCGTCCCTTACTTCGAGTTACGCGAGGTACTAATTAAGTAAATTAGTTTACTTTTCTGCAAAATTTTAATTTATGATCATGTCAACACATCATAAGGTCGCATGCTAGATACGAGGTTAAAATAATTTAAGAAATTATTTATGCTAATTCTTCCGCTGCACGTAAATATTTTAAAATTTACGAACCCGTATCCTTGTCAACATGCACCCGGTCCCAACATCCGTGTCACCTCAAACTGTCTTTTTTGTCTTATCCCCAATCCAGGCAGAGCCAATTCGCATCCTGCTCATTAATTACCACCTTAATTGTCTGGGCCACGTGTCATCTAGCTAGTGATTTCCTGAGTAACAAAGTGTCGGCCGCCTGACTTAATGAATGATTGGCGACCACGTGTGTCGCATCGTCTCGGTAGTTACCGCTGGTTTGATCGGACGGCCCGGATCCTTTCCCGCCTTTCGTCCGGATCACCATCGGATGGTCGGTGTGCCCCATTCGTCCCTATAAATAGGCCTTTACCCCTTGCCTTTTTACCGTCACATTTTTACTTTCGGCGTCGAATTGCTTCCAGTGCTCTGCTCTGCTAAGGTTCTGGCAACTCCCAACTGAGCCCGTTCTCCAATCATCTTCTCCGGCAAGCCCCTGTCTCACTCGGTCAGTCTTCTTTCCTTCACTCTTTTTATGGCTTCAACTTCTTCTCACTCGGACCCTTGGTATTCTACCATAGTGGCCGAGCTCGACCACCATGACCTCGAGGAGATTCGAGCTGACTACCATATTTCCTCTAATTTCCTTCTTCACTTACCCGACCAGACCGACCGACCTGAAACCTCCCCCCTTAGCTACATTACTATCTCCCGAGACTATCTGCAGATCGGGTTGTGTTTCCCTATCCACTCGTTTATCTCTTCTATTTGCCGCTTCTTTCAGATACCCTTATCTCAGTTAGCTCCGAACGCCATCTAACTGATCTGTGGGTCGGTGGTCATCTTTTCCTTGTATAAAATTCCCTTTCAACCTGAAATCTTTTACTATTTTTTCTATCCCAAGGAACAAGAGTCGGGTGACTTCTTCTTCCAAGCCCGAGCCAAAACGTTTTTCCTGGTGAAGCTTCCAACCTCGAATAAGGGTTAGAAGGAATGCTTCTTCTTTGTTAACACCACCTCGGCCCCGAGTTGGTCGACTGCTTAGATCTCCGACTTGCCTTCCCCTCCCCTTCTTCCAAAAAATTACCGAACCCTACCAACCTATCAGTCAAGCCTATCCAAACTCGGGGGCCGACATTTCCACGCGTTCATATGCTGAGCGAGGACATCCTCTACGTGTTTGGGCTCAGCACCGTGCCATTCGACCGCCCCAGCTCACTCGGTAAGCTCCTTCTTTTTTCCTTCGCATGTTTATGGCTAACTAACATTCATTATGTTGCAGCTAACATGATGCTGGCAGCGGCCTTAGAGGAGGGCTTCTACATGGATGATGCCGAGCTGGAGGCTCAGGCTGCCGAGTAGCTAGCTCACAGGGAAGCTGCTCCACCGACCCTGTAACACCCCAATTTTTCCCATATGTAATGTTTTGAATTCATGAAATATTATTATGAAATGTCATGATGGGCTTGGCTTAATGGACTTTGATGTGGATTAGTGCAAAATGTGATAAAAAGAAAATGTAGAAAGGAGGAAGCAAGGATCGAACCTTGAACCTCCTAGTTACACTAACCATGTCTTAACCAATGCACCAAGGGCGTTTCATGTTGAGAGAATAAGGAACGCCCTAGTTAAAGCTAGGGAAGTGAAGAGACATGTCCCTTCATGAGAATAGTATAAATAAGAGAGAAGGGAGGGAGAGGGGGAAAGAACTTTCATTCTTCTTCTTCCCCACTCTCCCCACCGAAACCTAAGCCTCTTCTCCCTTTTCATTTTTTCGAAAATACACCCTAGGGTTCTAACCCTAGGGAATTGGAAGGAAGAAGACCCCATCCAAGGATCTTGCCCTCTACTAGGGCCAAGGGTTCTAGAGAAGTTCTAGTAAGGGGAACTCTCACCCCTCCTTCAACCAAGGGTACCCTAAGGATTTAGAGAAGGTGAAATTCAAGCGAAAGGATGTAAGTATCCCCTCGCCTGCAGTGTAATTGTTGTTGTATGATTCCTTCTTCTTCCTTGTTTTCGAAAATAGGAATGCCCCTTGTGTAAGTTTCGGCCACCACCAAGGGGGAGGCCTTGGCTACTCCTTGATACATAAGGAGACCCCTTGGGACTTAGGATGTATATATATATGTTGTTTCCCTTCATGTTGTGATGACAAAAAAACTAGGGTTGAACACCCTACATGTTTCGGCCAAGGCATAAAAAGTAGGGTTTAGGGTTGCATGATTATCCTATGATGTATCCATGCTTAGTAGTGTAGACAAGGTGTTTGTATAAATGTTTGGTTTCAAAAACCCAACTTTTCCCTACCCTACATGTTTCGGCCAAGGCATGAAAATTAGGGTTTAGGGTTGCATGATTATCTTATGATGTATTCTATGCTTAATATGTTGCATGATATATATGTGAGGTGTTTGTATAAATGTTTGTGAATGTTTGATTTCAAAAACCCTAATTCCCCTACCCTACACCATTCGACCAACATGAATAGGTTAGGGTTTGTGAAGGATAAACTACCCTATGAGATATGTTTATGTTTAGTAAGATAATATGTATATGCATGTGATGTTTAAATGGAATGCTTGATTGGAAAACTTAACTTTCCCTAGCATGTAACTTTCGGCATGCATGGAACATTAGGGTTGTGAAGGTTGATTTCCCCATGATGTATGATATGCTTAGTATGATACATGATGTATATATATGTGATGCTTGTATGGGATGTTTGATGTCAAAAACCTAACCTACCCCTACCCTACACCATTCGGCCAACCCTAGGTTTAGGGTTGGGAAGAATTAGATTAACCCATGAAGCATGCTACCACTTCTTATGATATGAATATGATTTATGTGACCAATCTTGTCATATATAAAGTATGTTTAAGTGGTTGAAAAATGATGTATGTATGAGCATGTCTTATAGCCCATGGGGCACCCTTATGAATTGCATGTGATGTGTATGTTAAAATGCTTGAAAGGATACTCCACTAAGTATGGGATCAAGAGCACCCCTTATGTTGTGTGGTGTGTCCCTATGGGATCATGAGCACCCTTGAAGAGTGGTGTGTCCCTTGAGAGTGGATTTGGAGTACTCCTTAGCATATATGTAAAAGCATGATAAGTATTTTACTTTGAAAGTTGTGTACCCGACTCGGAAGGGGGTCGTTAAACAAATCCGGGGTACATGTTAACTGAAGGTCATGGCTCCGGTAGGACGGAAGGGTCCTGCTCTAATGGGTTGGTGGCTCGCTACCCCAATTCATTAGGGAACGCACTTGATGTGGTACACAACTGGGCCCTATATGATGTTAAAGTATTTTTAAGTAATACCTTTATGGAATTGTTTTGAAAACATTTATTATATGTGAAGGGTATGCTTAAGATACTTTATACTGCTTGCTTAGAAACATTGAGGTTTAGTATGCTATGATAAACTCATGCTTATGATTCATATGTGTACATGTTGTATTCTTTTATATGGATTTTGCGAGTAGGACAGGATCCTTACTAAGCATTTGTGCTTACTAGTTTATGTGTTGTCTTATGCTGCAGATAAGGGTAAGGGACACTTAAACTAAAGGAAGAGGCAGGAGGGCTGAAGATGTGTAGGGTGGTGGCTCGGGAAAGAAAGATTCTTATATCTACTTTACTATGCTTATGTTCCCTTTATAATGAATGTTAGTGATTAGGGATGGTACTCTTGAATGTTAGTGATTACACTTGGATTACTCTTATACTTGATTATGTTTGATTATGTTGTGAGTTGAACTACTTGTGAACCTATCATGTTATAGGATAACTCTTGATTAAGGTATTTCACATGATGTTCTAGACTTCCTTTAGACTCAATCTTATGAACTGTTATTATGCATGGAAACCTATTACTATGCTTCTAAATGAGGTTCTAGGATGTGAATTCATGATGCCTTGCAATGGAATGTATAACCTCACTATCATGATTTATGTGTTACTGAACTTGCTATGTACCTACCATGTTCTAATCATTAAAGCATAATATCTGATTGGCATGCACTAACTAGTATGCTTAGCACTTGTAAATATCACTTGATAGTTTTAAACAAGCATGCTCAGTACTTAGTCCTTGCACTTTTGCTTTTTATTTTATGTAAAATTATATGATTGATTGTACGTAACCCCGCCCCGAGAGTAGATATAAGGGCGGGCGTTACAAGTTTATATCAGAGCAGGTTTCCCCTCCACTACACACACATCAAGCTTCATCCTGCCGCTTCCAAGTAAGAGATCCTAACCTCGCTTTACTTTATTTCATGTACAGTAATGATTATATGGAGATGATTTATACTTGCATAACAAGTGAAAGTAGTGTTAATTCTTATGTTAGTTTATTTATCACCTGTATGATAGATAATGACAAGTAATTGTAAGATATGTGAACATAAATGATACTTTCTCTTTTATATATATATATATATATATATATATATATATATTATATATATATATATATATATAATTTAGAATTTAGGGTAGGAGGGTGGTTACATATTTTAATCACTAGGGTAAACTAAACCGATTGTGTGTGTGTGTTTTCCTCTGTATATATTTGCGAATTGAAAAGGAAATGGTTTTGTACTGGCTTGGTCGGTTTAGTACTAACTATGTCATTTTCTTTTCAATTACAGATGTTGCATGAGAACTACACTGAGAGGTGCCGCGAGTTGATGGAGCGGATAGAGGCAGTTGAGTACTGTCCGACCCGGGGAATTCAAGGCAACATGGGGTTTTTGGATCGGCTATTCTGGAAACTGGAGCAGGAAGGGTTTCCAGTCATGGATGATCATAGGATCGGAGCTTTTCTTCGTTCATTGCCCAATCGGGCGAGAGAGGTTGCGCATCAGATCTGGGGGCAGCACGGATGCTGTATCTCATATACGGAATTATGTAAGCAGCTTCTCCGCCATGAGTTCCCGGAAGATCTGGGGAACTCGGAGGAGGATCCCGAGCTGTTCGAGGAGAACCCCGAGATGTACGAGGAGGACCCCGAGCCATTCGAGGAGGACCCCGAGCCCTTCGAGGAGGATCCCAAGATGCTCGAGATATTTGAGGAAGGCCCCGGGATGTTCGAGGAAGACCTTGAAGTGGTCGAGGAGATTCTCGAGATTGAAGAAGAAGACCCGATGGAAACGGTAGAGGATCTTGATGCGGGCCAAGGGGAGATGAGCGAGGGGGTGGTAGTCATCGCTATGATGTTCTTTATTTTAGACATAACGGCAGCCCATCTCGCTCACTGAGTTGGACTAGTTTTGTATGTAGACTTATAAGACAGGATAAAATAAATTTTGGTGATATAATAAATAAGATCTCATTTACCCTATATTAATCATGCGACAAATAAGGACGAATATTTTGGAAGTCATTTATGACACTATCACCGACACGGTTCGAGGATATATTAGACAAACAAAACAGTGATTCTAGCCTTCAGAAAATTAAACAAGAAATCCTAGAAGGAAAGAAGGCGATATGGGTTTCGATATGTATAGCGACGCATCCAAACTGGGACTCGGAGCTGTGCTTATGCAAAATGGGAGGGTAATTGCCTATGCCTCTAGGCAGCTGAAGGAACATGAAAGAAACTACCCTACCCATGACTTAGAGTTAGCAGCGATGGTCTTTGCGCTGAAAATATGGAGGCACTATCTATATGGAACTCAGTGTAAAGTTTATACAGATCACCAGAGTCTGCGATATTTCTTCACCCAGAAAGATCTGAATATGAGACAGCGCAGATGGCTCGAATTGGTCAAGGATTATGATTGTGAGATCCTGTACCATCCGGGAAAAGCCAACAAGGTAGCCGATGCTCTCAGTAGAAAATCATGTGCTGCTTTGATGTCTTTATCAGCTTTGTCACAACCCTTAGGGGAAGAAATTATGAATTACGGGATTGAAATCATATCAGGACAGCTGTCCACCCAGATGATTGCGCTGACATTATTCAACGATATTCTGGAAAAGCAGAATCAAGATCCGAGTCTTCAGAGAATCAAGCAAGAGGTTCTCGAAGGCAAGGACGATGGATTTCGGATTTCGGACAGCGGAGTTTTATATCTTCGGGATCGATTATGTGTTCCCGACGACTCCGACTTACGGACAAGAATCCTCGAGGAAGCTCACGGAACACCTTATGCGATGCATCCTGGGTCTACCAAGATGTATCAAGATCTGAAGAGCAAGTTTTGGTGGTCCGGTATGAAGCGAGATGTAGCCCACTATATCAGTATGTGTTTGACCTGCCAGAGGGTCAAAGCAGAACACCAGAGGCCTGGAGGAGTTCTGCAACCTCTGCCGATTCCCGAGTGGAAATGGGAAGACATCTCTATGGATTTCATCTCTGGGCTGCCTAGAACGACGAATGGATATGATGGTATATGGGTTATTGTGGACAGACTCACCAAGTCTGCCCATTTTCTGGCTATCAGGATGACCTACTCAGTGGAGCAGCTGGCTCAACTGTACGTCAAGGAAATTATCCGACTGCATGGGGTTCCCAAGACCATTATCTCTGATAGGGATGGTCGATTTACTTCATATTTTTGGGGACACGTACAGAAGGCTCTCGGCACGAAACTGAAATTCAATACGGCCTTTCACCCCCAGACTGACGGGCAGACTGAAAGAGTGAATCAGATATTAGAGGACATGTTACGAGCTTGTGCCTTGGACTTCAAGGGAAGCTGGTGTCGATACCTGAGCCTGGCAGAGTTTGCTTATAACAACAGTTATCAGGCTACTATCGGGATGGCACCGTACGAAGCACTATACGGAAGGAAATGCAGATCTCCTATATGCTGGCTTGAGAGTGGTGAAAAGAAGGAGATGGGACTCCAGACTGATATTATAGATGAAACCACTCAGGCTATAAAGAATATCCGCCAGAGAATAGAGACTGCTCAGAGTCGGCAGAAAAGCTACGCTGATAAGCAACGCAGACCACTAGAGTTTGATGTTGGGGATTCAGTATTCCTTAAAGTGGCCCCTATGAAAGGGGTGATGAGATTCGAGAAGAGAGGGAAGCTGAGTCCGCGATATGTGGGACCATACCAGATCCTGAGACGGGTAGGCAAAGTGGCCTACGAACTAGGGCTACCGCCAGAAATGGCGGCTATCCATAATGTCTTCCATGTATCAATGCTCAGGAAATGTTCCTCTGATGTGAATCAAATGATAGAGCCCCAACCAGTACAAGACCAAGAGAACCTAAGTTCCGAACACCGACCTATTCAGATCCTAGGTTGGGAAGTCAAAAAGCTAAGGAACAAGGAAGTGCCCTTAGTAAAGGTTCTGTGGCGGAACGAGCAATTTGAAGAAGCCACCTGGGAACGAGAGGAGGCAATACGATTAAAGTATCCAGAACTGTTTTAAGTTCGGGACGAACTTTTTATAAGGTATGGGGGATTGTAACACCCCAATTTTTCCCATATGTAATGTTTTGAATTCATGAAACATTATTATGAAATGTCATGATGGGCTTGGCTTAATGGGCTTTGATGTGGATTAGTGCAAAATGTGATAAAAAGAAAATGTAGAAAGGAGGAAGCAAGGATCGAACCTTGAACCTCCTAGTTACACTAACCATGTCTTAACCAATGCACCAAGGGTGTTTCATGTTGAGAGAATAAGGAACGCCCTAGTTAAAGCTAGGGAAGTGAAGAGACATGTCCCTTCATGAGAATAGTATAAATAAGAGAGAAGGGAGGGAGAGGGGGAAAGAACTTTCATTCTTCTTCTTCCCCACTCTCCCCACCGAAACCTAAGCCTCTTCTCCCTTTTCATTTTTCGAAAATACACCCTAGGGTTCTAACCCTAGGGAATTGGAAGGAAGAAGACCCCATCCAAGGATCTTGCCCTCTACTAGGGCCAAGGGTTCTAGAGAAGTTCTAGTAAGGGGAACTCTCACCCCTCCTTCAACCAAGGGTACCCTAAGGATTTAGAGAAGGTGAAATTCAAGCGAAAGGATGTAAGTATCCCCTCGCCTGCAGTGTAATTGTTGTTGTATGATTCCTTCTTCTTCCTTGTTTTCGAAAATAGGAATGCCCCTTGTGCAAGTTTCGGCCACCACCAAGGGGGAGGCCTTGGCTACTCCTTGATACATAAGGAGACCCCTTGGGACTTAGGGTGTATATATATATGTTGTTTCCCTTCATATTGTGATGACAAAAAAACTAAGGTTGAACACCCTACATGTTTCGGCCAAGGCATGAAAAGTAGGGTTTAGGGTTGCATGATTATCCTATGATGTATCCATGCTTAGTAGTGTAGACAAGGTGTTTGTATAAATGTTTGGTTTCAAAAACCCAACTTTTCCCTACCCTACATGTTTCAGCCAAGGCATGAAAATTAGGGTTTAGGGTTGCATGATTATCCTATGATGTATTCTATGCTTAATATGTTGCATGATATGTATGTGAGGTGTTTGTATAAATGTTTGTGTGAATGTTTGATTTCAAAAACCCTAATTCCCCTACCCTACACCATTCGGCCAACATGAATAGGTTAGGGTTTGTGAAGGATAAACTACCCTATGAGATATGTTTATGTTTAGTAAGATAGTATGTATATGCATGTGATGTTTAAATGAAATGCTTGATTGGAAAACTTAACTTTCCCTAGCATGTAACTTTCGGCATGCATGGAACATTAGGGTTGTGAAGGTTGATTTCCCCATGATGTATGCTATGCTTAGTATGATACATGATGTATATATATGTGATGCTTGTATGAGATGTTTGATGTCAAAAACCTAACCTACCCCTACCCTACACCATTCGGCCAACCCTAGGTTTAGGGTTGGGAAGAATTAGATTAACCCATGAAGCATGCTACCACTTCCTATGATATGAATATGATTTATGTGACCAATCTTGTCATATATAAAGTATGTTTAAGTGGTTGAAAAATGATGTATGTATGAGCATGTCTTATAGCCCATGGGACACCTTTATGAATTGCATGTGATGTGTATGTTAAAATTCTTGAAAGGATACTCCACTAAGTATGGGATCAAAAGCACCCCTTATGTTGTGTGGTGTGTCCCTATGGGATCATGAGCACCCTTGAAGAGTGGTGTGTCCCTTGAGAGTGGATTTGGAGTACTCCTTAGCATATATGTAAAAGCATGATAAGTATTTTACTTTGAAAGTTGTGTACCCGACTCGGAAGGGGGTCGTTAAACAAATCTGGGGTACATATTAACTGAAGGTCATGGGTCCGGTAGGACGGAAGGGTCCTGCTCTAATGGGTTGGTGGCTCGCTACCCCAATTCATTAGGGAACGCGCTTGATGTGGTACACAACTGGGCCCTATATGATGTTAAAGTATTTTTAAGTAATACCTTTATGGAATTGTTTTCAAAATATTTATTATATGTGAAGGGTACGCTTAAGATACTTTATACTGCTTGCTTAGAAACATTGAGGTTTAGTATGCTATGATAAACTCATGCTTATGATTCATTATGTGTACATGTTGTATTCTTCTGTATGGATTTTGCGAGTATGACAGGATCCTTACTAAGCATTTGTGCTTACTAGTTTATGTGTTGTCTTATGCTGTAGATAAGGGTAAGGGACACTTAAACTAAAGGAAGAGGCAGGAGGGATGAAGATGTGTGGGGTGGTGGCTCGGGAAAGAAAGATTCTTATATCTACTTTACTATGCTTATGTTCCCTTTATAATGAATGTTAGTGATTAGGGATGGTACTCTTGAATGTTAGTGATTACACTTGGATTACTCTTATACTTGATTATGTTTGATTATGTTGTGAGTTGAACTACTTGTGAACCTATCATGTTATAGGATAACTCTTGATTAAGGTATTTCACATGATGTTCTAGACTTCCTTTAGACTCAATCTTATGAACTGTTATTATGCATGGAAACCTATGACTATGCTTCTAAATGAGGTTCTAGGATGTGAATTCATGATGTCTTGCAATGGAATGTATAACCTCACTATCATGATTTATGTGTTACTGAACTTGCTATGCACCTACCATGTTCTAATCATTAAAGCATAATATCTGATTGGCATGCACTGACTAGTATGCTTAGCACTTGTAAATATCACTTGATAGTTTTAAACAAGCATGCTCAGTACTTAGTCCTTGCACTTTTGCTTTTTATTTTATGTAAAATTATATGATTGATTGTACGTAACCCCGCCCCGAGAGTAGATATAAGGGCGGGTGTTACAGACCCCATTCAACTATCGCCTCCCCTCATCCTTGCTGCAGAGCCAACCGCTGACTAAGAGACCAAGGGCGTGGACAACCAGCCCCTAATCCTTAGGCGCAGACGGGCGCAGGAGTCGACCCCTGAGCCTGCACCACCGACTGTCAACCCTGCCGAGGCCTCTACCAGCCGACCCCAGAAGAAGAGGAAGAAGAAAAGGCCAGTGGCCGGGTCATCCGTACCCCTACCACCTCCGACTTGGGCATCACCGGGGGATTCAAACTCTCCCCATTCAGGAGATTAGCTTGGACACCCCTCGGTGCACCTCCTACTGCCCTCACTTGCTGACCCTAAGATGAGTTTGGAGGTGTCGAGTGCTGTGGCGCCCGATTGGGCGCAAGAGATCCATCTGCATGGGCCACTCTCCGACCATTTTGTTCAGGGCCTTGGGAATACAATTACCGAGGCCCAAGCGTCTGAGCCAACACGTTTATGTCGGAGGCCACTCAGGTATGCTAACCAAATATATGTTGGGGCAATCGACCCAAGTATGATCGGGAGGATAATGGGTTTTGATGTGTGTGTCAATATGATTAAGTTAGGGTTTCGTGTTGATCTAATATGTGTATGTGAGTGTGTAGGTTTGCAGGATACACATAGACTTGGTTGGACGTCTTCAGGTACGGTGAAGGGTGGCATGGAGGCAAGCCGTGGGCTTGTGTGCGCATCCGAGGGACCATAGACAATGTAGGGACGATGAGCCGAGGGAAGCAGACTTCGAGACGTACGTGAAGGATGGCATGGAGGCAAGCCGAGGGCTTGTGTGTGTATCTGAGGGACGAGGGCCAAAGTCGAAGAGGGCTTGAAGGCAACAGGTCGAGACTGCTGGAGCAGGAACGATGAGATGAGGGAAGCGGACTTCAAGGCATGCGTGAAGGATGACATGGAGGCAAGCTGAGGGCTTGTGTGCGTATCTGAGAGATGGGAGCCAAAGTCGAAGAGGGCTTGAAGGCAACAGATAGAGGCTGCTAGATGAAGAGTCAACTAGGTCATGAGGTTCTGAGTGCTGAGGGAATTGTACTCGGGGGGGCTAAGTCGTGAGGGTTCGAGTGCTGAGAGAAATGTACTCGGGAAGGGTAACCCTAGACTTAGGCAGTGGACCAGTCAACTGGTGAGGGACCAGTCGACTGATAGTGTTCACAGAAAGATCAGTCGACTGGTCCAGGACCAATCGACTGATGGTGGCCAGAATTTGAATTGTCATTTGAATTCGACCAGTCGACTGGTAACGGTCATATCAGCCTTGAGCTCTATTTAAGGGAGCTCATTTATAGTTGTTTGTCCTTGGCGAAACTAGCTTGGTTAGAGCTTATTAGTAGCCTAGTATTGCTCAGTGATTGTCCAAGGTTTGTGGCGAGATTTCTCCACCCACAAGGAGCGACAAGAGCTAACCGGAGATGCTCCGAGGAATCATCCACCGAAGGATCAGGATCGTCCACCTTACGGACAGCCATGGAGTAGGAGTTTCATCTCCAAACCACGTAAATAGGTGTGTCTTTCTTGTGTGTTAGGTTTTAGTTTTGTTATTCCGCTTGCATACTAACCATTGTAGGAAGACAAGATCGAAAAGTTGCTATTCACCCCCCCCCCCTCTACCAAACGGTAAGATCCTAACAAGTGGTATCAGAGCGAAGGTTCGCTCATCTACGGACTAACCGCCAAGAGAGTAAAAAGCTAGAGGAGATGACGGTTGAAGAAAAGTTGGGTGATGAAATCAACGTTCCACCTCCCTATGATCGCGAGGATTTCGGCTATTGGAGGATGTGGACAAAGACTTGGTTCGGCATCGATTGGAACTACATGATTGCACTTGAAGATCCATTTGAAGCTCCAAAGGATAAGCACGGGAAAAAGCTCCAGCCAAGATATTGGAATAAGGAGCAACAAGCACAATCAAAGGCAAACGAAACGGTAATTTCAATTTTACTTAGTATTTTGCCTAATGAAATAATTAGTGGTGTAGGTGAATACAAAAGTGCACATGAGTTATGGAACAAGATGGTAGCATTCCATAAAAACCCTACACAAGCTCAATTAGTAGAAGAGCTCAAGGAAACGAGCTCAATGGTCCAAGAAGAGGAGAAGGACCGATCGGATAAAGAAAGAAGTTCAACATCCGAAGAAGAGGAGAAAGAGGAGAAAGAGGAAGAGGCATTCATCTCTTCAAGTGAAGTGGCACAAGAAAGTGAAAGATCATCCACTTCATCAAGGGAAGAAGAAGAGGTCTCCACTTCAAGGATTGAGGGGGAGGAGAGACCACCCTTAATACCAGAGCAAGAAGAAGCATCTACCTCCACAAAAGAAAAGTCCAAAGATCACATCATTTGCTTTGGGTGCAACAAGAAGGGACACTACAAGGACAAGTGTTTGTTAGGTAAAAAGGAGGTAAACCCTAAATCCGAGTGAATTCATTTAAAATCTAACATGGGTTGTAGGGAAAAGAATGAGAAAAAGCACATTAGATGCTTCACATGTGGAGAGCTAGGGCACTATCACACCAAATGTCCAAGAAAAGGAGAGCTCAAGAAATTGGAACATTTGAGAAAATGGGAGAAGGAGGAAAAGAAGAAAAGCTCACATCAAGGGGGAGCTACAAGGGTAAGAGAGGTAATCCCTAATCTTAAGCATGTTTCAAATTCCTCTATGTATGCTAGAAATAATGAAAAATGTTTACCTATGCGTAATTTTGGATTTAAATATTATGATAGAAATAAGGTTAACGTTGTATCCCAAAATCCTAAGGAACACATGTATCATGATAAATCTAGGAGTGTTAAGCCTAAGGATCAAGGCATTAATCCTAAGAAAGAGAGACATATGCCTAGACAAATGGGTAGATCTAGGAATGTCTAAGATGGACCTAGTGATGCTAAAGTTAAGAACCTAGAAAGGGAAAATCAAACTTTGAGGGTAAAGCTTGATAAATTAGAGAAAAACCTAGATAGACTCATTAGGGGATCCAAGGGATTAGGCATAATGTTGGGGAGTCAAGAACCCAAAAATGATAGATCGGGTCTAGGATATCAACCTATGAGGTCAAATGGTAGTAGAAAGTCATATGCAATAATGTCATATGATTATAACAAAGGGAAGGCCAAAATTTGCAAGGAAAAGCCATTTAGAAGGGAGAAGAAGAACTTATCAAGGAAAAAGTATACAAGGTTAAGAGAGTTAAAGTTGTAGGTCAAGAAGCACCGGAGGTACACCGGTGTGATCTTGCCTTTATAGATGAGTCACCTAGGGAGGTGACTAAGGGTAAGAGCTCTAGGAGTCAAGATGGGAGCCATGGCCAATGGATCTCAGGGGGATTTCTCCAAGAAGACTAGATGGACTGAAATATGTGCCAAAGGATTTGAAAGACTCACTTGAGTCTTAATCCTAGGGAGTTGGCACATCAAGAGGGATTTTTATGGATGAAAAGATGGAATGAAACTATATTGCATGGAAATTGGTTTTCAATGAGTAGATATCATATAAATCAATGCTAGAGATGCATTGTGGTAGAGAATGAGAAGACACATCAAGAAGAGATCGAAACTAGGACTTTAGGCCAAGGATGAATTGAACAAATTAGAGAATTTTGAATTTCATGTCAAACTTGGGATTGGAAATAGATTTACTTGTAAACATATTTTTCCCAAGTAGACATAGGTGTTACAAATCTCTCTACGAAATTTAAGAATTTTTAGAGATTTGTAGAATTAGTTATTCATTTCTGAAGTTAGGACAGAAAGACTGAAATTAGGGTACCAGTCGACTAATTCAGAATTAGTCGACTGGTCTAGTTCAACTCAGAAACTAGAATTTCTAAGGCAACAGTTAACTGATCCCCAATCAGTCGGTTGATCTTTTTGTATGGTTTATCAGTCAACTGACCCAGGGACAGTCGACTGATCAGTGATTTATTTAAAAGGAATAGTCGCGCGAAGGTGGCCGAACCTAGGATTTCAGTGCTATCCCCTGTGAGTTTTCATCTCCCTCGACCTCCCCTTCTGCTCCAAGCATTCTCAAGGTCTTGAAATCACATTCCTAGTCTTCCTCCAACTCAGATCTAGGTCTAGGGCAAGAAAAGCATTTCTTTGAGTTAATCTTCATCAACTTCCACCATGCAACGAGCAAGGAAAAGGTGACAAGTTGTTTGTCTCACTTCTCGCAATTAATTCATGATTTATGGATAACTCTCTCCTTTTGCATGTTTTTCTTGGTTTTACTCTCCATTTGGGTCATTGTTGATGCATGCATGGGTAAATTGCATTTTAGAGTTGTCCAAAAGAGAAGGATGGGTGAGGGACCATCCCAACAGCGTTCTACAGATCCTGAGGCACCTTGATTCCATTCCGAGGAATGCCGGCGGAGATTTTCAAGTACTGACTTTGTACTAATGAACTGTAGGTATCTCAACCGGTCATATTTCCAAGAAAAGGCCCCCCATATTGTTGAGATGATCACTTATTTTGGGTTAGAATAGTTAGTCTATTGTCAGCACTATGTTAACATTGATCTGTTCTAATAGTTTTATGCTAATCTTACATGCATTATTCCCGATGATGGGACTTATGAGTCCATGGTAGCAGGAGTTACCATCCCCTTTACACCTGCAGTACTAGGGTCATTTTTAGGGTGTAGGGTCTCCAACAACCCCTTTACATGTTTTCCTAAAGTCACTGAGCCTTTGACCTTGCCAAATGTCACTGTTGATCAAGTTCATCATTATTATTTCAATAATAATCCTCGTCCTCTTCTAGATCGTATCTTCAAAGCTAAGCACATGACTCCAGTCAGCATCGTATTGTACAAAATTGTCTTAGATTACATTTTACCGATTATCACCAAGGGAAGGTTGAAGATTCGACTGCCTCACTTGGTAATGATGTATGCCTTAGAGAGGAGATTGGATATTGATATCACCTTGCACGTATTTGCATCCATGGTCCATTTTTCGCATAGTGTCAATACGAAGATCTACATGTTGTTCGGTCATGTTTTGACCGAATTCTTTGAGTCCAAAGGTATTTGCACTACTAGAGATCAGGTGCATCGTCTGTCCAAGGACTATGATCAGATCGGTTCACGACAGTTGTCCTTGGCGGGGATTGAGTGTCAGCAGGGGGTGAAGGTCTGGCGCCAGCATCCTGCTTCTTCCAGTTCAGATGATAAGGAGCCTGCTGCTGCTACTACTGGGGTTATACAGGAGCAGTTCTCCCTACTGCAGTCAGAGGTACATGGTCTTTGGGAGGACTTTCAGACATTTTAGCAGTGGCAGGTTGACATCCAGGGGAGGTGCACGGGCTCACGGAGAACTTTCAAAGGTTCCAGCTGTGCCAGGATGAGATGTATGCGGTGATGCAACAGTGGAACCTCATGTATCAGGCTCCTCCTCCTCCTCCAGGTGATGACATGTAGTGCAGATTGATTTGATGATGCTAGTGTTGAGAGTGTGTAGCTTGGGTTTTATATTTTATCTCTCAAACACTTAATTTGGTATTGTAATGTTTGAAAACTTCGGGTTATGCCCTTGTGACATTATTTATTCCTTAGTATGGCTTTACATGACACTTCTATTGATGCTTTAATATTGCTTATATGAGTTTTCAATTCATAACTTGATATTGCTCATATGGAATGATGTTATCTTGCTATTATGGCCATAGGAAAATTTTTATATATGTATATCTATCTATAGATAAGGATTAAAAGGGGGAGGTTTCATCATGTGTTTTATCTTGGAAAATTATATGAAGAGAAGGGGGAATTTGAAAATAATTCTATGTTTTAAATGGTATAGATAGGCTTGGCAAACACATAGATTCAAATTTAGGATAGAAAGTTGAACAAAATAAGCATTTTCAAAGAATTAAGTTTTTGTCAAAAGTCAAGCATATTTGGTATTTTTCACGAAACTATATTTTTCTAAGGTAGAATATATCTTAACAAATATGCTTGCAAAATTTCAGATTTTCTCGAATTTTATGGAATTTTCTAGGGGTTTCTGAATTTCGGCTGGGAAATTAGTTTGGAGTGTATCAGTCGACTGCCACTGGGGCAGTTGACTGATCATTCTGTGATTTGTGAATTGCAGGGACCAGTCGATGATGCAGGGCAGTCGACTGGTAATGCTGGTTCTGATTTCTGGGGGGTTTTCAAAAATGGAAAAGTATTCTCATTGACACTAGGGTTAGGATTGCTTGGGACAATCTTTTTGATGGTGTCAAAGGGGGAGAACTTGTGGTTTTAAGTTAGGTTTAACTTAATTTGGTGTTGTGAGAAATTAAAAATTATGTGGAGGGCATAGGTTAAGGGGAGGGCATGTTTATGTCTCTTAATGTGCTATGCCTTTAATTTTCAATTGTTATTGTTGTTTTTGCACCTAACTTAAACATATTGTACACATCAAAAAGGGGAGATTGTTGGGGCAATCGGCCCAAGTATGATCGGGAGATCATGGGTTTTGATGTGTATGTCAATATTATTAAGTTAGGGTTTGTGTTGATCTAATATGTGTATGTGAGTGTGCAGGTTGCAGGATACACATAGACTTGGTTGGACGTCTTTGGTACGGTGAAGGGTGGCATGGAGGCAAGTCGTGGGCTTGTGTGCGCATCCGAGGGACCATGGAAAGCAGGGACGATGAGCGAGGGAAGCGGACTTCTAGGCGTATGTGAAGGATGGCATGGAGGCAAGCCGAGGGCTTGTGTGCGCATCTAGGGACGAGGGCCAAAGTCGAAGAGGGCTGAAGGCAATAGGTCAAGGCTGCTGGAGCAGGAACGATGAGCTGAGGGAAGCGGACTTCGAGGCATGCGTGAAGGATGGCATGGAGGCAAGCGAGGGCTTGTTGCGCATCTGAGGGACGGGACCCAAAGTCGAAGAGGCTTGAAGGCAACAGATCGAACTGTTGGATGAAGAGTCAACTAGGTCATGAGATTCCGAGTGCTGAGGGAATTGTACTCGGGGGGGCTAAGTCGTGAGGGTTCGAGTGCTGAGGGAAATGTACTCGGGAAGGGTAACCCTTAGACTTAGGCAGTGGACCAGTCGACTGGTGAGGGACCAGTCGACTGATAGGGTTCACAGAAAGATCAGTCAACTGGTCCAGGACCAGTCGACTGATGGTGGCCAGAATTTGAATTGTCATTCGAATTTGACTAGTCGACTGGTGATAACTAGCATTTTATGTCATTATATTTGCTCATTTAATTAGCATTTGTTATCCACTCGTACGTTTAAATCATGTTTATGTCATATTTTACGATTAGGATCTATTTTTGGAGCTCATTATAATTTCCTCTAAATTTTGGCATTATTTCATGATTTTTTGTAGGGAATTAAAAATGAACCTTGGACCAAGGCTTGGATCAAAGTAATTGGACCCATGGTCTAATTTGAAGGCTTGGTTCAATTCAAATGGAGATGGTTTATTTCATCCAACCCTTATTGGATTCGGAACTAAATTTTCTTACTTCTACCTCCTACCCAAAAACCCAACAACCCAATAAGAAACTTGGCCCTTTCTTTCCTCACGCAAGCTTCATTGGGGGAGAAAAAGGGATGGGCTGGAAAGAGTTGGGCCGAACAGGCCGAATGAACACAAAGGCAGAAATGGGCTTGGGTTGAATGGAATGGACACAAGGGCGGCCGAACACAGAGTAGAAAACCATCTCTCCATCCGCGACAACTGGATCTCCCTCTCCACCATCTTCGACCTTCGCCATCAACTCCACCAAGGCGGGTGGTTCTTCTCTCCACCTCGCTGCCGCCGGCCGGCCGATCATCCACCCTCTCCGTCTCTTATCTTCCATCTTCCACCAAGGAACCATAGCCACCATCATCTTCTTCCTTCCATCTCCCCATCCCGACGCCGACTGATCGGGAACCCTAGATTCCAGCGCACTCGACTCTACCTCCCTCTCGATCCCTCTCGGCAAACACAAGGCAAACCCTAGAGGCACCGACCAGACCTTCGCCCTTATCTCCTTCTCCACACCATCAACCTCTCCATCTTCCCTTCCACTTCATTTCTTTTCTTCATCCGCGAGCCCTAGCTCCTCACCTTCTCACCTTTCTTCTCCACTTCACAGGCCTTCTTCACAGCCGACCAGCAGCTACTCATAGCCTCCGGCCAGCAGCTTTCACAGCTCTTCCGGCAACCCCTTCATCATCCAGCGATTCCTCCAGCCTTCAGATTTGGTTGTTGTGTTGATAGTTGGATGCTTGTGTTAATTGGTGAATGATTGTATTTGATGGATCCCCTCATGTTTCAATTTGCATGTACTTGGGTCATTTTGCTTGATGCTCATTACGTGTTTGATGAAATTCCCAAATCATTCTTGTTACTTTGATTGTTGCATTTGAGTTCATTAAATTCTTGCTCTGCTTTGTTAATTGAATGCTTCATGTTTTCCTTATGTTCTTGTACTTAATTTGGATGCAATAGGTTAGGTCAGATTAGATTTCTTTAATGCTGTAGGTTTTGCTCCATATTTAGTTTCGTTGATGCTTTATTTCAAGTTGCCCTTTTCTTTTCTGCAATTGTAGTTAGGTTAAATTAGATTTCCTTACTTGCATTGTCTTTCATTAATTAGAACTAGATTTCATACTTGCTTTGCTATTTTATTCCGTAGTCTTAGCTTTCAAATCCAAACCCCAGTTTCATATCTAAAATCCAAAAGTAATAATTTGGAATCCTAGGATTATTAACCTATCATTACATTCCTTGAGAGAGACGACTCAAGTTACTCTATACTACATTAGTTTAGAGGAGTTCGACACTTTAATTGTATTTGATACTTGTGGTACGACACGCGTGGTTATCAACTGGTAATGGACCAGTCGACTGGTAACGGTCATATCAGCCTCGTGCTCTATTTAAGGGAGCTCGTTTATGGTTGTTTCTCCTTGGTGAAACTATCTTGGTTAGAGCATGTTAGTAGCCTAGTATTGCTCAGTGATTGTCCAAGGTTTGTGGCGAAGTTTCTCCACCCACAAGGAACGACAAGAGCTAGCCGGAGCTACTCCGGGGAATCATCCACCGAAGGATTGGGATCGTCCACCTTACGGACAGCCGCGGAGTAGGAGTTTCATCTCCGAACCATGTAAATAGGTGTGTCTTTCTTGTGTGTTAGGTTTTAGCTTTGGTATTTCACTTGCGCACTAACCATTGTAGGAAGACAAAATCGAAAAGTTGTTATTCACCCCCCCCTCTAGCAAAAGGTAAGATCCTAACAATATGTTTGTTCCTTTTCTTATGCTTTAGCTCGGTACTAATGACGCATTTCTATGCCTTACAACTTTGGGGCTCGTGTTACAGCATGTCTATGACCATGCTGACACACTCCAAGGCCTGACGGCGAGCCGAGCGGTGAGTGGAGGACATGGAAGCCCGACTCCGCCATACTCAGTTGACCTCCGATGAAGCCTCCCTCAATGGGCTAAGGGCCGAGGTCATTGCTCTACAAGACCGACTGGCCCACTCGGAGGAACAGATGGAGGTTTCCAAGGCTTAGATTGACTTGGCGGATACGGCGGTCGCCCAAGCTCTCCTCCGAGTCTCTCAGGTCGAGCATACGGAGACCAAGGCTTGGGCACTCAACGACAAGGAGCAGAAGAGGCTAAAGAAGACGCGGGCGAAGCTCCACAAGGCAACCCGGTCTTCCGAGTCCCTGCGATCCAAGTTGGAGGCCAAGGAGCAAGAGGTCGGCTCTCTAGCAAGCCAGTTGGCCAGTCGGGACGCCAAGCTCCATGCCCAGGCTAAGGAGCTGAGCCAACTCTGCGGGCAACAGTCTACCTAGGAGGCAGCCCAGTCGGAGCTCGAAGAGCTCCGGGCCTATAAGGCGGGCGAGGTGACTTGGTGGGATGCTCAGTGGGTGGAGTACTTAAACTCCATGGACTTCAGTCGTGAGTTATCCCAGAGGTTGCGGCCCCTGCTTAAGCAACAACTGCTCAGCACGTTCGAGCAAACTTAGGCAAGGGGAGCACCTTCCGCCCGATCTCTCGGTCAACACCGTTAAGCTATCCGGGATGACCCAATAGATGCAGGAGGCCTTCCGACCCTTCGATTGAGGGTCGGAGTTTTATTTTCTTTTTTGTATATCCTGTAGAGGCTCTACCTCAATTTTGTAATGAACGGCATGAATGCAATTTACTTTTTTCCTCTGTGTTGTTATGTGCACTTGTTATCTCTTTTATTTCTTTCGTTTCTAAGTGTTGGCGGCTCGGGCGGGTACCCGAGTCCTCTCCGTACTTCATTTTTGGCGAGGTTGACTTGGCTAACTCGGCCAAGGAATGCGGACCTCGATTAGGTTAAGGCTAAGGACTAGCCTTCACGTTGTATACTCGCTCGGGGGATTGAACACGCCCGGTTGGATCGCATTTAAACGTAGACTGTCATGTATTCGCCTGAGTCCCGTATGGGATCGCTCGCTCGGGAGGCGAGGTTTATGCAATTGACCAGCCCGACCTAGGGGAGCGTGGGTCACCACGCGCCCGGTCGAGGAGCTCGGCCAAGTATGATCTCGTTGGCCTAGAAGGCTAAATTTAGATGCTCGGTCGGCTAGACCCCAGGGAGCGTGGGTCACCATGCGTCCAGACTGGGAGCCGAGGCGAGGGGTGTGTGGGAGCATGCCCACTTATAACTCGCTTAGAGGTGAGAGTCTGGACACTCGATCGGATAGATCCTAGGGAGTGTGGGTCGCCACGCGTCCAGACTGGGAGCAGAGCCGAGGGGTCCATGGGAGCATGCCCACTTATAACTTGCTCGAAGGTGAGAGTCTGGACACTCGGTCAGATAGATCCCAGGGAGCATGGGTCGCCACGCATCCGAACTGGGAGCCGAGCTGAGGGGTGCGTGGGACCATGCCCACTTATAGATCGCTCGAAGGCAAGAGTCTGGAGTGCCTGCAAGTTGACCAAGAACCTCATCCTTCAACTATCATTACTGAGTTTCGAAGTACAACTACCTCATAGGCCCTCACTCTGCCTCTCGATATGGTTGGAGATGAATAGCCAGGGTCGATCCAGTTTCTTTCCTTGCTCGTTCTCTTAGTAGTATGCTCCCGAAGCCAACTTCTAAACAACCTTGAAGGGTCCTCCCCATTGAGGCTTTAGCTTACTGACGTCCCCGACCGGCTTGATTCTTTTCCAGACGAGGTCCCCGACCTGGAATGCCCTCGGCAACACCTTTCGATTATACCTTTGCTTCATTCTCTGGCGATAGGCAAACATCCGAGCGGCTGCCTTCTCTCGGATGTCCTCGACCAGGTCCAACTCCAGACGTCTCCTCTCTGAGTTATCTTCGTCATAGGCCTTCCGCCGATCAGACTCGCACCCGACTTCAACTAGCGCCACAACCTCACCTTCGTAGACTAGCTGGAAGGGTGTGTGGCCTGTAGTTTCTTTCGGCGTGGTTCGCTGAGCCCACAGGATACTCGGCAGCTCGTCGACCCAGGTGCCTCCTTCATGGTCTAGCTTGGTCTTTAGGCCTCTCAAGATCTCCCGATTGGCCACTTCAGCCTGGCCATTGCTCTGCGGGTATGCCATGGACGTGAAGGCCTGTTGAATACCGTAGGTTGAGCACCATTCTTGTATCTTCCGACCTTGGAATTGTCTTCCGTTATCCGAGACCAACTTATGGGGAATCCCATACTGACACAAGATGTTCTGCCACAAGAACTTGATCACGTCTTGCTCAGTAATACGCGCCAAGGCCTCGGCTTCTATCCACTTGGAAAAGTAATCGACACCCACCAACAAGAATCTTTTCTGAGCCACAGAGGTCGGGAAAGGTCCCGCGATGTCCATGCCCCACTGATCGAACGGGCAGGAGACTAATGATGCCTTCATCATTTCTACAGGGCGGTGAGGGAGACTGTGGTGCTTCTGACAGGATAGGTATGTGGAGACCATTCGATCGGCGTCCTTTTGCAGGGTTGGCCCGTAGTACTCGGCCAGCAGCGCCTTCCGGGCCACGGCCCGAGCCCCAGCATGCCTCCCATAAACTCCCATATGTATCTCCCTCAGGACAAAATCAGCATCTTCTTCGCCCAAGCACTTGAGTAGAGGTCGGGTACAACACATCCCCAACCATTGAGTATTGGACCGCTCGCTTTCTTAGGAGTCAGGCTTCCTCCCGATCGACCGGGAGGACCCCATCTGTTAGGTAAGCGATGAGCGGTGTTCTCCAGTCTGTCCCGAGCTTCGCTTAGCTGAGGGAGCACCCAAGAACCCACCGAGCTAGCCAACTTGGCTAACTCGTCTGCCCGTAGGTTGCTTTCTCTCAAGATCTTCTATAGCTGGATGTCCTGGAATCTGGCTTTTAACTTCTCGTAGGCTTCCACAAAGGCTTGTAATCGGTCGCTATTGACCTCAAATCGATCGGAGAGCTGCTGGGTGGCCAACTGAGAGTCCGAGTATAGTATTACCCGAGTGGCACTTACGTGCTTGGCCGCTTGTAGTCCAGCTATGAGGGCTTCATACTCGGCTTCATTGTTCATGACTCGGTATTCCAGTCGGACCGATAGGTGTAATTACTCTCCCTTCAGTGAGACCATCAGGATGTCAATCCCACTACCTTATCGAGTTGATGAACCATCCACATAAACTTGCCAAGCCTCTTCAACCTCTTCCGAGTGTAGCTCACTTAGGAAATCGGTCAAGGCTTGCGCTTTGATGGCCGGCCAGGCTTAGTACTGGATGTCATACTCGCTTAGCTCGGTCGTCCACTTGATCAGTCACCCTGATGCCTCAGGGTTAGAAGCTACTCGTCCCAGGTTACTGATAGTCAGGATCACGATCGGGTGCGCCAAAAAATAGGGTTGGAGCCTTCGAGCAGCTAACAGCAGCACATACGCTAATTTCTCGAGTGTTGTATATCGACACACGACGCCCTTCAATAAATGAGCGAAGAAGTACACGGGTTGCTGCTCGACTCCCTCCTGCCTGACTAACACCATGCTAACTGACTCAGCCGAGGCAGTCAAATACACAGACAACACTTCCCCGACCTCAGGCTTGGCCAACACTAGCAGCTCGGCAAGATACATCTTCAGCTCTTCGAACACCTTGTCGCAGTCGGCATCCCATTGGAATTTAGTAGCTCGATGAAGGGTCTTGAAGAAGGGTAACCCCTGCTCGGCAGATTGGGATATGAATCGGGATAATGCCGTGATTCGCCCGGTGAGCCTTTGCGCCTCTTGAAGGTTCCTTGGTGGGGGCATGTCTAGCAGAGCCTTGACCTTGCTCGGGTTGGCATCTATGCCCCTCTCGGTAACTATGTATCCGAGGAATTTGCCACTTTGAGCCCCAAAAAGACACTTGCCGGAGTTTAGTTTGAGCCCGTACCTGCGTAAGGTCTGGCAGGTCTCTTCCACATCCACCACCAGATCTGCTGCTCGGCTTGATTTGATTAGTATGTCGTCCATATATACCTCAATGTTTCGGCTAATATGTGTGTGGAATACTTTATTCATCATCCTCTGGTAGGTAGCTTCGACGTTTTTCAGCCCGAATGGCATGACTGTATAGTAGTACGTGTCGTTAGCCGTGATGAAGCTCACTTTCTCCTGGTCCTCGGCTGCCAAGGGCACTTGGTGATATCCTTGGTAGGCGTCCAACATGGAGATGAGCTCGCTGCCTGCTGTCGAGTCAACCATCTGGTCGATCCGAGGCAGAGGGTAGCAGTCCTTCGGGCATACTCGGTTGAGGTCCCGGAAGTCAATGCACACTCTCCACTTATTGTCAGCCTTGGCTACCAGGACTACGTTGGCTAGCCAGGCCAGGAATTGAACTTATCTGATGTGTCCAACCTCTAATAATTTCTCGATTTTAGCCCGGATTACTTTATTCTATTCTGTGTTGATGTTGCACTTCCTCTACTTGACTGGCCGAGTGTTAGGGTATACGTGAAGGTGGTGCTCAGCCACCTCCGGTCGGACACCCTGCAGTTCTTTTACTAACCAGGCGAACACGTCCTGGTTCTGGTCAGGCACTCCAGTAGTGGCTCTTTCAGCTCAATCGGCAACCCGGCGACTATCTTGACGCGGGCCTCGGCTTGGTCGGGCAGCAACTGAACCTCCTCCTTGTCTTCATGCAGCTTGGCCCAAGGAGAGGCTTGCACCATATTGCAGCTAGGTAAAGTGCGTTGGGCCTTCTGACTCTCCACCCGGACATCATCCACATAGCATCGTCGAGCCACCCTCTGATCTCCTCTAACCTCCTCGACCTTGTCTCCGACCAGGAAATTGATCTTGAGGTAGAAGGTTGAGGTGACTGCCCGAAACTCGTTGAGGGTCGGTCAGCCTAAGATTGCGTTGTAGGCCGAGGGAGCATCCACTATCAAAAAAGTGGACCACTTGGTTCTCTTCAGTGGCTCCTCACCTAAGGAGATAGCTAGCCGAATTTGCCCAATCGGCTGCACCTGGTTCCCCGTGAATCCGATAGCGGGGTGGCCACCAACTCCAGTTGGGATGGCTCGATCTGCAGCTGGTCGAAGGCTTTCTTGTAGCGTATGTTGACCGAGCTGCCCGTGTCCACAATGGTTTAGTGGATGTGGTAGTTGGCTATTATAGCCGTGATGACCAGAGCATCATCATGTGAGACCTCCAGTCCCTCTAGATCTTGGGAGCCGAGGCTGATCTGGGGCCCCTGCGCCTGAGCGGCGCTCGTGCCAACCTGGTGAATTTTCAATCGGCACACTTGTGCTTTCCGGACTCGATTGGAATCTCCCCTGGTAGGCCCGCCTGAGATCACATGCACTCCTCCTCGGACGACATTCTGCAGATTGGCTTGCTCCTCGTCCATATCTTCGGCCTCCGGTCTGTCCTCTTGCGGGAACAAGTTTCGAGCAATCAGGGGGTTTCGTTGGGGTTCCTCGGCTGCTGGGGTGGTGGTCGGTCCTCCCAGACCCGAGCCGCACCCTGGGGATGCTTGGCGCCCCCGCCCTCGGGTGGCGGGAGCTCGACCTCTTCCTGCCTGTCTATATTCCTCCGTGTTGTGGGTGTGGCTCTGGTGAAACGCGCAATACGACCTCCAGCGGGTCGGCAGGCACCCCTGGGCCACCTGTTATACATGTCGGCGTTCCATTCCCACCCGGTCGATTGCTCCTCGTGGGCTACGCATGGGCCCGCCCGGGGATCGACTATTCTGAACGAGGTTGGGTGTCGGCGTGCTAACCGACTCCTTCTTCCGAGCAGCCTATGCTTCTTCCACATTGATGTACTTAACAGCCTTCCCTAGCAGGCTGTCAAAATCTTTTAGTGGCTTCCGGATCAGCGAGTGGAAGAAATCTCCCTCCTGTAGTCCTTGGGAGAAGGCGCTGATCAGTACCTCGGGCATGGCGGTCGGCACGTCTAACGCCACCCCATTGAATCTCTTAATGTAGGCCCGAAGGGACTCTTTCGGGCCCTGCTTCAGGGAGAATAGATTGAGGCTCGTCTTATGGTGCCTCCTGCTGCTGGCGAAGTGTTGGAGGAATATCCTCCTAAGCTCCTCGAAGCTTGACAACGACCCGTTAAGGAGTCGGTCAAACCATCGTTGAGCGGGTCTCGAGAGCGTCGTCAGGAAGGCTCGACATTTCACGCCTTTAGGATATTGATGCAGTAGGGTTGCACTCTCGAACTTCATTAAGTGCTCCTCTGGGTCGGTGGTTCCAGCATACTCGGGTATGGTGAAGAACCGGAGATGCTTAAGAACTGGGTCTTCCAGGATTCGTGAAGAGAAGGGGCTATGTACCATGGTAGCCAAAGACGAGTCGGCGAGGGCTTTCCCCATGTTGAGATGCGGCCTATTCGTCTGGCTGGACGCAGACGCCTCGGCTGGCATTGAATCGGCCTCGTCATCCCAATCTCGGTAGAAAACGGGGGTCGAACCCCCCTCGGGTCAGGCAGCCTTCCCCGGACCTCCCGAGTGGTCGTGCGCCGACGACTCGGGGAATTGGATCGTCGGGCTGCCAACCTGCGAAGGCCTCTGAGGGGTTTTCTGAGCCTGAGCTGCCATCAAGAGCTCATACTCCTCGGGCGTAACAGTTACCATCACTCGGGTGGGATCTTCCATCGCACACTTCCGATTAGGCAGAAAGTTCCTCCTTCTAGCGCCAAATTTGATCCTGTCATGAAGTGAGGTGGACTCCCAAGAGTGAAATGGTCCCCCGAGTGCTACGAGCTGCTGATGCTGGCTCCGACCTACAAGAGAATAACCCTTAGCAAATCCACGGAGAAAAGTCCCCGACAAGGTCCTCCGACAGTCAAGTCAGTACTCAGTGGAAGAGCAAGAAAGTAATGGAATAGTGGGAAAATACTATTGCGCGTACCTATGAGAGGGAGAGCGGAGGGGCTTATATAGCCGAGAGAGCCGACAGCTTCTGCCCGGCTTGCCACCTCTTGTCGTATGCAGGAACAAGGCAAGGTGTAGCTGGTGGTGACAGAGTAAGGTGTCGCATACTGGAATAAGGCAAGGGGTGCTGTTAGCTCGCTGGCGGGTGCCGTCAGGTGATGCTCGACCTGACATGAACTTAGGTAGTCGTGGTATGGGATGCAAGGTTATGGCAGGAGGATCATGGTGTCAGCGAGATACTCGCGATTTGGGCCTGAAGAGTATCAAGTCTGAGCCAACCCCATACCCCTTCTACTAGTGCGGTGTCAGAGAGTGGGTGTTCCTGAGGGTTACGACAAATCTTGAAGGGGAGCACCGACCTGTGACGCTGAGGGAACCTGGGCCGGATAGCCACTATTCCGGAGATCAGGCTTTTGTGCCCTCCGAGTCACGGAGGGGGCTCGGGCTTAATTATCCCGACCTCGTAGAAGGTCGAAGGGCTAAGAACCCGGGGCTTCCCAGGCTCGGGGATGGACTCGGTGTTGGTGCAGGAAGCACCTAAGTCAAACCTGTGTTTTGATAATGGCAAAGGGTTCAAAAGTTAAGGTGTTATTGTAATCTAATAAGCTTACTAAGTGTGCAGGAAAAGTCCTAGGTACACTAGGCAAGAAGTCCTAGCAAAGGGCTGGGCAAGAAGTCCTGGTCAAGGACTGGGTAAGAAGACCTGACCGGAAGTTGGGCAAAGAAGTCCTGGTCGAGGCCTGGGCAAGAAGTCCTGGTCGCGGACTGAGCACGAAGACCTGGTCAGGTGGATTGGGCAAAAGTCCAACCGGAGGAGCCAGTTGGCAAAAGATAAACTCTCCTGAGAAGAGTAGGTGAGGACGCGTTCCCCGTACGAGGCAACAGTAGGCGTCGGTTCGACCTAGGGTTCCATTTGGGAAACCCAAAGTCAGAACCAAGACAGCTTAGGCTGTAAATAATGGCTAACATGTTTGCTTCTCTTTATGTTAGAACTAACCTTGGTTGCAGGGATCGAAGGCCTGGTTTTCTGCAGCTGAGGCACCTCAACGGAGTGAGGCGCCTCACTAGGGCTAGGCGCCCGTATGGATACGGGCGCCCCAGTTGAAGGCTAAACCAAAGCAAGCGAAGCAAAACTGCCACGAAGCCTCTGAACATACTCAGCTCAAGCGCCCGGGACCATACGGGTGCCCCATCAGGTCAGGCACCCCTGTGAAGATGGATAAGCACTGACCGAGCATGCGGATAAGAGATCGCGCAGGAAAGGCCACGTGTAGGTGGCCCCATGGGTGCTATAAAAGGGGGTTCACCCCCAAGGCTTCAAGCAACAATTGCTCTCAACGCTCCAAGCACTTTCGTTCAAGCACTACACTCCGACAAACTCCGACTTTGAGATTCCAGCACCGACAACGACTCTCTGCTCCGAAATTCGATCCACCTCGGGCGTCGATAACGAAAAGTGTTGCAAGTTTAATTTTCAGCTCTATTTCTGTTCAATTTATAAAATTCTTTTTACGACTATAGAATTGCCCAAAGTAAACAGTCAATGACCGTGGGCCTTGGAGTAGGAGCCGGCCTCGACTCCGAACCAAGTAAAACCAACTTGTGTTCGTGTTTGTTCTGTTATTTTCCGCTGCGTACATTCTCTAGCTTTCTGAAAAAATTTGATATCGATATTCACCCCCCCCCTCTATCGATTTCTCCGATCCAACAAGTGGTATTAGAGCGGGTGGCTCAAATTTGGTGCAACCACCAATTTGAGAGTTTTTTTCGGATTTACGAAATTATTTTAATCTTTTTTTTTTATTTTTTTCTCGTTAATCGAGGTTGGTGCAATACCACTCGATCGGTTTCATTTCTATTAATTTTCTTCCGCACTACTAATCCAAGACTAAGTCTTGGAACAAGTTTTCTTTGTTTTTCTTTTTCAGAAAATATTAATGGTCATGCAAGAGGGATTCAGCACAGCCAGACCACCGTTTTTCAGTGGAGAAGACTTCTCCTACTGGAAAAGCAGGATCGAAGTCCACTTGAAAACTCAGGTGGACATGTGGATAATTATCCAATCTGGCTTAGAGATTCCTAATAACGCAGAAGGAGTGGCACAACACTACTCTGAATGGGACGCCTCGTTGAAAAAGAAGATCGAGGCTGATGCAAAGGCAACTCAGACGTTGCAATGCGGATTGACTAAGGAAGAGCTGAATCGGGTGGATCCTTTCAGCAGTGCCAAAGAACTTTGGAGCAAGCTGATTGAGCTGCACGAAGGCACCTCCAACAGCAGAATCAGCAAAAGAGATCTGTTGCTGAACAGACTCTACATGATCAAGATGAATGAAGGAGAATCAGCAGCACAGCTCCACGCCAGAATCCAGGAGCTAATGAACGGGCTGCATACAATAGGTCACAAGGTAGATAACCGTGACCTAATCAGGTATACCCTAAACGCGTTCCCTAGGAACACACTGTGGGCATCTATGGTAGATGCTTACAAGGTTTCCAGGGACCTTTCAAAAATTAAATTAGATGAACTTTTCTTAGAATTAGAATTGCATAAACAGACTAACTCCACCTTGGTCGAGAAAAGTATTGTGTTTATTGCAGGTAAATCCCAAGGAAAAGTCCTCAAGAAGAAACCCCAACCAGCACCCGAGTCTGACTCAGACACAGACTCATAAGATAGTGAAGGGGATCGACCCAAGTTTGTTCGACTAGCTCGGGACTACTACAAGGAGTTGAAGCACCAGACAAACAGAAAGAAAGCAAGCCGACGAAAGGAAGATCCAGCTGAACCTTCAACATCGTCAAAGAGCAAAACCAATGTCACCTGCTACGAATGCAATAAGAAGGGACATTATAAATCAGAGTGCTCCAATCTGAAGGAGGTAAAGAAGACACAAAGAAAGAAGGCTCTCCAAGCCACGTGGGATGAATCTTCCTCCGAAGACAAAGAAGAGGCCCCGCAATCAAATCTTCTCGCTTTAACCACTTCGGAAGACATCGACACCGAATCGGAATCGGAGCCAGACGACGGAAGGCTCACAATCTCAGAAAACAGTCAAATAACGGTAAGAGGTTATTCTGAAATTGAACTATCCAAATTAATTGCTTATTTATCTCGCAACTTAGCGAAAGCCAAAATCCGGGTCGAGTCCCTCCGACAGGAAGTAAAACTCCTGAAAGAGAAAGCCGACTCGAGATCCTTGACCGAGAAAGTTCAAGAAGGAAACTCCACTCAAGTTGAAAAGCTTGAGAAAGAGAATTCCTCCTTGAAAACTCAAGTCAAGGAGCTCAGAGTGGCTTTAGAACGATTCACTTCGAGTTCCAAGGGTCTTGATATGATCCTTGGAAAACAGAAGTCCGTTCTTAACCGGTTAGGATTAGGGTATCGAACCAAGTCTAGACAACGGTCTTATTATGCTGTATTGAACCAACCTAGAGCCAAAATTCAAGCATGGATCCCCAAGCTCTGTTTGAACAACCAAGCTGGACCAAACCAGTATTGGATCCCCAAGGACAAGATTCACATCTTGCCTAATCATTATCGAGGCTATAGTCCAGGGGGAGCCAATTTAAAAATAATTTTCATAATTAGATAAGTTTTTTTTTGCTTATTTCTTTAATTTTATTGCATGCTTGCTTGTTTATTTCCTTCTGCAATTCATTATGCTTAGACCTAGGACTGGTTAGACTAAGGACAAAACGATTTAATTGAAATTTGAACAACATAGTATTGGGTGGAGATGAGATGATAGTACGTTAGGGAAGTCATTTTGGTGGAACTAGCCGAAGCTACCGATCCAAGACCCAAACTAGTTAGACCAAAATCTTTCAAGAAGTAACTTGAAGATGAATTTTTAATAAAAGGCTTTGTCAAGGAAAGGGTTGATGATCTAATAAGGCTACGACCAAAGAAGGCCTAGTGCCTCGCCAATACCTAGAAGCCAATTATTGAAAATCAAATTCACTTTACTATTGTCAGATTTGAATCTAACACAAATTTCAATTAATCTTAGATTCAAACATTTTTTTCAAACTCAATAAACTTAGCCTTATAACTTTTCAAAATTGTTTTTGTCAAAATCTGTCTCACAAAACTTATAAGGTTAACATGTTTGATCACGTAGAACTGGGTGGGATGTCTAGGACCTAATAGTATTTTAAAAACTTGAACTGTTTTCAAAATGTGTTCAAAATCAACTTAAATTTTATGTCAGTTTGAATATAAGCTTGATTGATTGAGTCAACTAAGTCAAACTAGGTCAACATAGTCAACCTTGGTCAATAGTCAAACTGGTCAATAGTCAACCCTCGGTCAACACGGGCGCCCGTGACTTGTCAGGCGCCTCAGACTTTATCTTCGACCAAGACAGCCAAAGCTGTCAACCCCGACACACCTGACTTGGGCGCCCGTAACCTTACGGGCGCCTATAGCTTTATCTTCATCCAAGATAGTCAGATCTGCCAAAAGCAGCTGACCACTAACTCAGGCGCCCGTGACCTTACGGGCGCCCCAATGAACACGGGCGCCTAGCCCTTCACAGGCGCCCGGGTAACCCTATATAAAACCTTCAATCCCTCTTCATCTCCCACACCAAACGAAATCCTTCTTCATTCTTCTTTTTCCCAAGGCACCCGAACACTCCCTCCTTGTCTTCAAACGTCCCGCTTCGACAATGCCTCCCCGAAAACGTCGTGTCACACAAGCTGACCCCGGGGCCAAACCTAGCCCGGATCCTAGGTTCCCAACCCTAGCCTTGTTTAACAAATTCTCATCCACCACCTACAAACCTATCATGACGAGTTTCTTGAATAGGCAATTTTTTTCTCAATCTTGCCCAATAGCAATGGATGCTATAAATTTCTATCAATTAGACCATCTTATCTACTGTAAACATCTAGTAAATTCGACATTGTGTGCCGAATTTTACAACAACCTAGTCAAAATTGACGACCTGCTTTACTCTACCACCGTATAGGGCACTCCTCTCAGTATTTCTCCAACTTTGTTTAATCGATTTCTCGGACTACAACAGTCACAGTCAACCTTTTGTTGCTATCCTCCAGTAGACCCTCCCTTCGCTCCCCCCTATTCGCACATCAACCTAGACACTCTTTACTCCTACTTTTTCGGAGATGTGCGGAACCCGTTAGCACGGCGGTTTCAGTCCGTTGCCTCCGAGTCCAGGATTATGCTCTCTACAGAGTTGTAGTTCGTTGTGTTCTCCCACTCACCACCCGAGATGTCACGACCATGCAACCTTTTCACACTTTTCTACTCTATGCCATGATCCATCAGTTAGATATAGACGTAGGCCTCCACATGTTCCACACCATCATTTACGCATCGAGCGTATCTACTCACGATCGAGTACAAACGCTCTACTGTCATATTATCACCGCCCTCCTTCACCACCATGGTCGCGACGTCACTGCTGGGGAGATCATCTCGATGACCGAGTCTGATGAAATCGGGTTTAGAAATTTTTCTTTAGCGGGAATAGACGTTTCGGTCACCGAGGTCCTATCATGGAGACGAGAGAGGGCTCAACGGCAGGACGACTCTGACGAGGAGGTGGAGGTAGACGTGGCCGATCTCGCAACCGAGATCAACGAGCACTTACAGGAGTCTCCTCCACTGACCACCGACCAGCGCATTACACTATTGCAGACGGAGATGCACAGCTTCAGGGAGGAGATGGAGGCCCGTCACGCCGAGTATATGGAGGCCCTACAGAATGAACACAATGTGAACGAGGGCTACCACACTGAGTACTTGGACACATTTCAGGCCGAACATCAGGCAAATGAGGCCCATCACATTGAGTATATGGATACCCTCTGAGCCGATCGCGAGACAAACGAGGCACGATACAATGAAATGATGTCCTTGTTTTGGTCCTGGCAGCCTAGCTCATTCAACTCTCCTAGCCCTTCCTCATAGATCAGAGTGACTTTCTAGCTATTGTACCTTTGACATGTGTTTGACTATCCCTACTGAGTAGGGTTGACTTGTGCTTGACTACTGTTTGACTTTGTTGGTCCTCCTATTGACCAGTTGACTCTTATGCATCTATCATATTTACTTGCTAGCTACTTGGTTGATAAGTGATTAGTCTTATGCAATTTTAATTCAACTACTCAGTCATGCACTTAATAATTGAATCTTATGCTTAGTAGAATAGGACTGCTCTATATTTTTTTAAAAAAAATTGTTATCTGTTAATTAATGTTTTGTGAAAAATCATTTTTTTGTCTTGAAATTTAAAATGATTTTCCGACTTAGTTTTTTTCAAAAACTTACCTCCTTCAAAACTAGGGCTTTTTCGCAAATGGACTTAGCTTAGGCCCTAACCCTAGAACTGCATGCACCTATAGATCTAGAAGTCAGCATCTCACAAGCACCTTAGGGTACTTTTGATTGATAACCTAGACTGGGATGAGATGTTTAGGTCTATGCCTTGATTCAAAATGCTTTAAGTCAGTGCATCTGCAGTAATTGGGGCAATAAATATAAATTGAACAGCAATCAGGTTAAGTGTCAAGCTTAGAAAATCTAACTTGATCAGATCACTTAACTTGACTAACCCTAGCGAAAGCTACTGTGTATGACAGTTAGTAAGTAACTAACTGGGTTAGACAGGACCCGAACAAGAATGGTTTAATTTGGTTTAGTCCAGTTTATGCTTATTAAAGTTGGTTCAATACAGTACTCAATTTTTTGCTCTAATTTTTTTGTGCTATAATTAATTTTTTTGATATATGGCAAAGGGGGAGAGAAGGAAAGGAGAAAAGAAATTTTTTCAAAATTTTATTTTTCAAAACTTTTATCTCCTTTTCAAAAAGTAAAGTAAATAACGAAAATGCTTTAAAATGGTTTTCAAATTTAAAGCATTTCAAAAATGAAAATTTTCTAAGTATAAAGGGAAAAACTTTTTTCTGAAAATTTTCTAAGTATAAAGGGAAAAACTTTTTTTTGAAAATTTTCTAAGTATAAAGGGAAAATTTTCTAAGTATAAAAGGAAAAAACAATTCTGAAAATTTTCTAAAGTATGGGAAATTTCTTTTATAATGGGAAAATTCTTTTTGTGCAAAAACTTTCTGGGAATCTTTGCTAAGTATGGAAACCTTGCAAAAATCTAAAGCACTTAGAAGATTGACTAAGACCTACTTATCTTTGAAAAACTCAGGGGGAGAATTTTCGTTTCAGGGGAGGAAACTAAATATTTTCCCAATTCATTGCTTGTTATCTATTTTTAAACTTAACTTTTTGAACCGTGTTGCTTAAATCAAAAAGGAGGAGATTGTTGGTGCAGGAAGCACCTAAGTCAAACTTGTGTTTTGATAATGGCAAAGGGTTCAAAAGTTAAGGTGTTATTGTAATCTAACAAGCTTACTAAGTGTGCAGGAAAAGTCCTAGGTACACTAGGCAAGAATTCCTGACAAGGGCTGGGCAAGAAGTCCTGATCAAGGACTGGGCAAGAAGACCTGACCGGAAGTTGGGCAAAGAAGTCCTAGTCGAGGACTGGGCAAGAAGTCCTGGCAAACGGCTGGGCACCGAAGACCTGACCGGAAGTTGGGTAAGAAGTCCTGGTCGCGGACTGGGCACGAAGACCTGGTCAGGTGGATTGGGCAAAAGTCCAACCGGAGGAGCCGGTTGGCAAAAGGTAAGCTCTCCTGAGAGGAGTAGGTGAGGACGTGTTCCCCGTACGAGGGAACAGTAAGCGTCGGTTCGACCTAGGGTTTCATTTGGGAAACCAAAGTCAAAACCAAGATAGCTTAGGCTGTAAATAATGGCTAACATGTTTGCTTCTCTTTGTGTTGGAACTAACCTTGGTTGCAGGGATCGAAGGACTGGTTTTCTGCAGCTGAGACGCCTCACTAGGGCTAGGCGCCCGTATGGATACGGGCGCCCCAGTTGAAGGCTAAACCAAAGCAAACGAAGCAAAATTGCCACGAAGCCTCTGGACATACTCAGCTTAGGCGCCCCCATCAGCTCAGGCGCCCCTGTGAAGATGGATACGCGCTGACCAAGCCTGCGGATAAGAGATCGCGCAGGAAAGGTCACGTGTAGGCGCCCCCATCGACATAGGCGCCCCCATGGGTGCTATAAAAGGGGATTCACCCCGAAGGCTTCGAGCAACAATTGCTCTCAACGCTCCAAACACTTTCGTTCAAGCGCTACGCTCCAACAAACTCCGACTTCAAGATTCCAGCGTCGACGACGACCCTCTGCTCCGAAATTCGATCCACCTCGGGCGTCGGTAACGAAAAGTGTTGCAAGTTTAATTTTCAGCTCTGTTTTTGTACTCAATTTGTAAAATTCTTTTTACGGCTATAGAATTGTTCAAAGTAAACGGTCAAGGACCGTGGGCCTTGGAGTAGGAGCCGACCGCGACTCCGAACCAAGTAAAACCAACTTGTGTTCGCATTTGTTCTGTTATTTTCCGCTGCGTACATTCTCTAGCTTTTCGAAAAAATTTGATATCGATATTCACCCCCCCCCCCTCTATCGATTTCTCCGATTCAACACTCGAGACCTCCCTAGTTAGGGCTCCTACGTCCCAGCGTCCAGCCCCCCACTCGAGGGCGACCTCTCAATGCTCTTGAATGGAATGGGTCAAGCCGATCGTCTGTCGGTTCGGGGCGTTTGATCCCATGAGACCCTCGACCCCGACTTACTCCGACGGGGTGCCAGGCAGGCAGGCCGAGCTACACGTGAGCTAGGTCGGGATCAATAATGTTTTGATGTGGTTAATTAACAAAATGTATATGATTGGTTCGGTAGCAATTAAGGTGATTACATTCATCTATGTTTCTCATAATCCGTCCCTAAATTATTGTCAAAGGAGGTAAATTATCTCTATTTATAGCTAATCAATAAATAGCTAAAGGTGAGAAGAATTTTTTCCTAAGAATAACCATCTATCAAAAATTAATATCTATTTCATTATAATAAATTTATCATCATCTTCTAATGCATTCAATTAATGCAGTCGGCATTCAATTAATTGATACATGAGAGTTGAAGAACACTAAATTTATGTATTGAGGCGTAAGGTATGTGCTATTCGAGGGGGATGCATTTGCATCAGAGCTGCCAGGGGGCGAAGTAGTTTAATCGGGCCGAGCGCTTGTGCATGATCAGCCCATTTGTATATAGCTCAACTTGTGGACCAGGGCAAAGTAGTTTGATCGGGCCGAGCGACATCCTATTGGGTTGTGCTCAAAAGGATTCTGTCGAACCAAATTGCAGACGCCTTGTTCCGGTGGCCACCTTAGGTTGAGTCACCTCTATCCAACTCAATTCGCAAACCATACCAAATCCAACACGACAGTCCTACCACGCCTTTTCTAAACTGGGCTAAATTAAAATTAACCCAACCGAACTTATACATCTAGCTGTCAGTTTGGTTACAGCCAAACTAACCTGATTTACTCATTTCACATTCTAAAATGACTAAATATGGTTCAATTAATTTTAATACAACTTGTTTATGTTTTTTTAGCTGAATGGCATTTCCCTTAACTTTGAAATACTGATAGCACGTGTTAGAATTGTGTTCAGTATTTATATCTTCAGGATAAAACCAGAGTCCCTATATTGGCCCTACATATACATATAAGAGAAATGATACTTTGCACGAATTGTTAACGCGAAAAGCTCAACGAACTAATCAGCAATCTGACGTGGTAAAAAAAAATAAAATAAAAAATCGAAGGAGAAAGCGATCACGCGCTCACACAAATTTGGCCCATCGCTTCACCACCTGCCTCTTTAAAATCTCTCTGTCAAATTTTTCCCCCTAAAGGGTTTGACCTAAAATCTGCGTCGGCGAAGAGCAAGCTCAGCGACGCCACCCCTCCTCCAGGCCAGATCTACAACAAGAACTACAACATTAGCAACCCCTCATGTCCCTGATCGGTCACGGCGACCGATCAGGACATTCCCTGATCGGAATGTCCTGATCGGTCACCGTGACCGATCAAGGAATGTCCTGATCAGTCAAGGTGATCGATCAGGTGATTTAAGAAACGGTCTGGTGACTGATCCCCTGGACCATAAAACTGGACCATCATCAAAAAACAGCTGATGTTTCCCAGCATCTGTATTGATACCTGATATTTCCCAGGTAAAGTATCAGAAAATAATTTAGTAGAACAATTCAGAAAGAAATTCTGAAGAAACTACAACAAGAACTCAATCTGAAACCAAACTATATTGGTAACCCACCATCCAATATCGAAACACAACTCCAAAACGTAAATTGTCATCACTAACCAAAAACTACAATCATGCTCACGGTAAGAAGGAAGCAAAACCTGAGTGGTGGCCGACTGTGGAGTGGTTGTGTGGAGGTGGAAGGATCACGAAGAAGCCGCAGCGCTAATTGCTGGGGGAAGGAGGATCGTTGGCCAGCCGCGTCGCCTCTAGTGACGACAGGAATCGCGGCTTCACTCGCGGAGAAGGGCTGGGGTCGGGGGCGACAGAGGCTCGGCGTCGGGGGCGAAATCGCTGGAGCGCGAGGTAGGGTCGGCGTCGGGGAAAACCTAGGGTTTGAGGTTAAAGAGTTTCGTGAGCGAGAAGGAAGGAGGGCGTGCCGTGGAGGAGCTTCGCGCAGCAGTTTCGCTTCACAGCTTCGCCCTAGGGTTTGAGGTTGGCGCGCGTCGGCTAAATGTGAAATGGGGAAGGAGGAAGCGACTGCGCGAAGCGTCGATTTTGACCTGCGCGTCGCTTTTTTTGCCATGTCAGATTGCTGACTGGTTCATTGAGCTTTTCTCGTTAACAATTTGCGCAGAGTATCATTTCTCTACATATAATTAGTGGGTTTTGAACTCTATTCTCCAAGTATTTTACCAAGGAATGACACTCCATTCATATTCTTTTTATAACCTATCCTTTCTAATTATACCTATGATGTCAACCGGAATAAATTCCGAAACCTACTGGGAAAAGTCGAGAATCAAACCTGAGACCTCTCCCGATCCCTCAATCGTAACCACTAGGCTACGGCTTCATTGGCCTTTAAGGTTAAAAGGTAACCTGTTGGAGCTGAAAGCGACCTGGATCCGTGGATTAGATCCGCCACCCACAGCACAAAACAAGTGCAGCCACTAGCTTAGCCATGAGGACCTACAGGCAGGCAAGATGGTGATCCTCCTCCTCATCTCTTGGCATGTAGCCAATCAACTAATAGTATCCATCTGTATCTTTCCATTCCATGTTTGATATCTTTCTTTGTTTTTATTTTTCTGTAGCCAATCAACTAACAGTATTCCTCTGTATTCTTTTTGACAATCACCGGTGGCTTGTTCTTTGCTGTCCCGACCAGCCAAATCCTCCTCGCAAAGGTGACAATCGACGGCGAGGGTTTTGACCACTGTTAAAATTTGGAGTCTTTCATTCTGTTTCTGTCCTAGTGCCAGCTCATGCGTGAAGAAAATGCTTCCTAATTGAGCCACTGGTGTCTGCGTCACTCACACCAAATTGCTGTCTCTCCTTATCCTCCCATGCCCAGCCGCTGCTGCTCCAGCCAGAGAAATCTCAAGCAATTCTGAAGCTTCTGGGGCAGATCCATCCATTATTGAGGTGAGAGAGCAACTTTAAGTGCCTTTACATCTCAAGTGCACTCATGAAAACTATGATCTTTGAGATGCTCTAGATACTGAGCCAGTAGCGGATCACGTAATCTTATCCGTCTATGTTTGTGTTTTCTTGAAGTCTACTAATTCGATTCTGGTGCTCTATTTTTCTGCTTAGGAGAGATCTGATGGAGAAGATTGTTTCGGATGATGCAAATATTGCTGATAAGCTGAATCTTCCAAAGCCTGAGGATGAAGCAGAAGATCCAGTTGGGACACTAGAAGAACTTGGTCTTTCAGAAAGTGTTACTGAAGAGGGACAAACTGTGCAAGAATCGATAAAAGATGTTTCTGTGGAAATTGATGACAAAACCCCTGAACCGCCATCTGTCAGCATTGCTCAGGAGCTTGCCGATGCCATTGTTGATGCTAATGGCGTGGAACCTCCAGTTGAAGCATCAAAAGAACCGGCAATTTCACAAACTGTTGCTGAAGAGGTAAAATGTGTTGATGAATCTTCAGAGGTTTCTTGTGCAGATAGTTCCAATATAGTAGAACATGACAATCTGGTCGAACCGGTATCTGAAAGCATTGCTCAGCAGCCTTCTGAACCGACCTTTGTAGAAGAAAAACCTGCAGATGAGGAGGTTTCAACTAATGCAGTTGAAGCCCGTCTTCAGACACCAAAGGAAGAGCTTCCTCTCAATGGAGCTTCAGATGTTGTTCCTTCTGAACCTAAAGAAGTTCAAGTAGAAACGTTAGTTGCTGAAAAGAATGTTGAAGATCACAATGCTGATTCCGACACCAAGATAATTCCAGAACCCGAGGACAAAAATATCGAAGTTGCTGAACATGTCGCCAAGTCAGAGCTTGATGCTACAAAGGAGAATCCCGAAAAGAATATAGACATTGAAGTGCCAACTTCAACTGAAACAACACAATCCATTGCTGAAGGTGTCGAAGTTAGTAAAGATGCCAAGGATGAGAATTTGGAAGGACAGAATTCAAACTTGGTCGAACTGTCTCGAGATATTAAAATGGTTGAAGCTGAAAGGAATCTACCTTCCGACGATAAGCAATGGGAATCCAAGGACTTGGAGTCAGAATTAAAGCCAAATAAGCAAACTCTTCTGGATTCATTTGAAAATGAGAACACAGAATATAAGGAGCAAGTTACTCGAAGTTTAACTGAAACCAAAGCAGATGAAGAGGTTACTAAAGCTGAACTATCTGGTAAGAAACCTAAAACCATAATCTCAAAAGTGAAGCAATCGATTATCAAGGTGAAGAAGGCATTAATTGGCAAATCACCAAGTTCAAAAACTATGGCACCTGAAGGAATTGATGAAACAAAAGCTAAGTAGGTGAAGATTTTCTATGAACAAGTCGATTGCATTAGCAACATGGTTGGTTCTATTGGTTGTTTCCCTTTTGCATATATGTTGTTTAAGCATATATCGTATAATCTGCCAGCCCCTAGTGTACATGTTTACTGGAAGCTAATATTTTGGAAAGTTCTTATGAACCTAAGCAAAACAAAGGGGAGGTTGCGAACTGCATAAGGTTGCCCATTATCAGCTCATCTATATAAAGTATGCATGTATCATTTGCTTTGTGGTTTCATGTGGCACTCTCTGTTGTTGAATCATGATATTCTTGCAGATGTTCATATCATTTTCATAGTATTCTTTTAGTTGATGATTATATTATAATGTGATGTTTATCTGTCCTTGGTCTTAACTAATCATCGAAGGCTAAATAACTTGAAAGTTAGGTTGGACCAATTTATCTTAACTATATTGAGATGGAGGGTTTAAGTAGCAAAATAGTTGACGTGAACACCAACTTGAGAGAGTCACTATGGTTTGTTTACTTAGATATGGAAAAGAGAATGAAAATTTGCTCAAGTATTTCTTAGCTACGTATCCTTTTCGTACTTTCTATCCATCCCATTCCCCATCACAAGTATCAAAAATAGATTGGTGTTTATTTTATTTATGAATTAATTATAAACTTGAGGGACTAATTCAATGGATTAAACCTTGAAACAAATAAGTGGGCAAAATGTAATTGCGTTAGGAAATCAAATGCCATTCTTCCTCTGAACATTGACAACCTTTAAGAAAATCACTCTGCAGCAGGAACTAAGAAGATTATAGAATGATCACAAATTGTCCCTGTCAAAGTTTTCCCAACAATCCATGGCTTGTGTCAAAGGAAGTTAAGCCTGAAGAATAGCCACAAATTACGCAGTCTATATTAGAGATTGATTATCTCTCAATTCTATCCTTATCTGGATATGATTTAGCTTGATCATAGGCTTTAGAATAGGATTATTGTGTGTATATATACATGTAATACTTATTCGTAGTGATTAAGAGATATTTACCACAACAGTTATTTCTTCTTTATATGGTATCAGAGCAAGGTTTTCTGGGCATCAAAGCAAAACCTAATACTGCTTCCTAGCCGACCTCCATGGGAGACGACAAACCAAGAGGCACGGCTTCAGGAGCAAAATGGGACAATCCCAACCATCAACTTTATCTTCATCATTCGGATCAACCTGGCGCCATTCTTGTGCCACAGCCTTTGGTTGAAGACAATTACAGCGCATGGAAACAATCCATGACTATGGCCTTGACAGTCAAAAACAAGATTGGACTCATAGATGGTTCAATCGATGAGCCAAGTGAAAGAAATTCAGACGAGCATCAACAATGGAATCGCTGCAACAATTTGGTAAAGACTTGGCTGCTGGGATCTATGTCTAAAGAGATTGCTGGTAGTGTAATCAATTGCAAAAGCGCTAGACAGATGTGGCTGGAATTGCAGGAGAGGTTCTCACAAGTGAATGTGGTCGAGCTATTCAACATTGAAAACGAAATTCATAATTGTGCGCAAGGCAGCATGTCAGTGAGATCTTATTTTACCAAACTGAAGAGGTTATGGGATGAGCGTGAAGCAATCTGTACTTTTCCTATATGCACTTGTGGATCAATCAAAGAGGTGGCTGCATATTTGGAAACGCAGAAAACCATGAGATTTCTCATGGGTCTCAATGAATCATATGCAGGTGTTCGGAGCAATACCTTATTACTGGATCCATTACCCACGGTGAATAAAGCATACTCCCTAGTGCTCCGCCATGAGAAACAAGCAGAAGCGACAACTGGAAAGGGTCAGGACCAACCAGAAGCTGCTGTCTTTGCCGTAAAGAATTCAAATCGCAAGACTGAAGATGAGCAAAGGTGCACAAAGTGTAACAAGACAAATCACACCACCAAAAATTGTCGTGCACATCTCAAATGCAGTTTTTGCGGTTGGAAAGGACACACAGTAGAGATTTGCCGTAAAAAGAAAGCAGCAATTGAGGATAATGCAACAATTCCGAAGGGAAATCAAGCTGCGTATCTAACTGAAAAGAAAGAGACGAGCTTTCCGTTCACGGCTGAAGAGTGCAGACAAATACTAGAGATGTTGAGATCCAAACCCTCCTCTGCAAATCATGTTAGTAATTGCCCAACTCACAATGAACTTTCAGGTAAAGCCTTTTCACTTATCCTTAATGGAAAAAGGAATACTTGGATATTTGATAGCGGGTGTACAGACCATATGATTTATGATCAAAACCTATTTACACACTCAAAGCCTGTCAAGAATCGTACCGTGGAATTACCAAATGGTTCAGTGGCACAAGTGACTCATATTGGCACAATAGCTCTATCTCCAGATTTAATTATTGATAATGTTTTGTGTATTCCATATTTCCATTTGAATTTAATTTCAATTAGCAAGTTGACTCGTAATTCATCTAATATAGCCATTTTCTTCAATGATATTTGCTTTGTTCAGGATCTACGCTCGGGGAAGACGATTGGGATGGGAATTGAACGAGAGGGCCTTTACTATCTCGATCAAGCCAACAAAGAAATGTGTAATCACACCAAAGCCGCAAATCCGTCCCTTTGGCACCAACGCCTGGGGCATCCATCTTCTAAAGTCACTCCATTATTTAATTCTTCATGTTTTCGAAATAAAGCTCGTAATGCAGACAAGTGTATGATTTGCCCTTTGGCAAAACAAACAAGACTTCCTTTTCCTTCAAGTTCCATCACTTCTGAAACTAGTTTTGATTTGATACACGTTGATATTTGGGGTGGTTACAAAGTTGCTTCAATTTCAGGTGCAAAATATTTCCTTACTGTCGTTGATGACCATACTAGATGCACATGGATTTACCTTATGAAACATAAATCAGATGCTGGAAATCTCTTGGTTAATTTTGTCAACATGGCCGAAAATCAATTCAATTCCAAGGTAAAGATCATTCGTAGTGATAATGGCCCAGAATTCCAACTTGAAACTTTCTATGCACAAAAGGGCATCATTCACCAAACCAGTTGCATCAATACACCACAACAAAATGGTGTCGCTGAACGGAAACACAGACACTTGTTAAATATGGCACGCGCCCTCCTTATTCAAGCTGGTCTTCCTCATCATTTTTGGGGGGATGCCATCCTTACTTCAGCCTATCTCATAAACCGTACACCAACTCCTCTCCTCCAAGGTAAAACTCCATATGAAAAGCTATTTAACAAAGTTCCAAACTACTCACATTTACGAATATTTGGTTGTTTGTGTTTTGTTTCCACACATGCCCAAAATCGTTCAAAATTTGATCCTCGAGCATCACGTTGCATCTTTCTTGGATACCCTTATGGGAAAAAGGGGTATCGTGTTTTTGATATTGCTCAGGAAAAGGTATTAGTCTCAAGAGATATCATTTTCTTTGAGAATATTTTTCCTTTCCAGAATTCTAAAGATTCCGCTGCACAACAAAAGGATTCAGAACCCTTATTTCCAAATCAATATTCAAACATTGATTTCGACCCCCTACCTGAGTCCTCATCTCATACCAACACCAATGAACCACCAAACATTGACACAACTATCAATGGGCTTGCTTCTCCCAAAACCCGTTCAACAAACATGTCTCCACCATCATCAAATGTAACAGATGTACCAGCCATTACACCACCCCGGCGTGGAAGTCGCACCACTAAGGCTCCACGATACCTACAAGACTTCCATATCGAGATGGCCCTCCCTTCAAGGACTGAACCAACGTCATCCACAAGCTTGGTTCAACATTCAGGTATTGCTCATCCGTTATCCCAATCTTTATCTTATACCAAACTTTCTCAAGCTCATAAAACATATGCTACTAAACTATCTCTCCACAAAGAACCTGCTACTTATTCACAGGCTGTCAAAGATCCAAAATGGTGTAAAGCCATGCAACAAGAAATTTCTGCTTTACAAAGTAATGGGACTTGGAGTTTAGTAACACTGCCATCTCATAAGCAACCAATCGGCTGCAAATGGGTATACAAAATCAAATTAAAGGCTGATGGAACGGTGGAGAGATACAAAGCACGATTGGTGGCTAAGGGTTACAGCCAAATTGAGGGCATTGATTACAGAGAAACTTTCGCGCCTGTGGCTAAATTAGTTACAGTTCGTATCTTGCTTAGTGTGGCAGCATTGCGTGGTTGGCATTTACATCAACTAGATGTTAATAACGCATTTCTGAATGGTGAGCTTGATGAAGAAGTATACATGTCTTTGCCTCCTGGTTTCGGACGAAAGGGGGAGACTCGTGTTTGTAAACTTCATAAATCACTATATGGATTGAAACAAGCCTCTCGACAGTGGTTTATGAAGTTATCGAATGCACTTAAAGCTACGGGATTCCACCAATCCCTCTCTGATTATTCCTTGTTCATCCGACAACGGCAAGGTACCTTTTTGGCATTACTTGTGTATGTTGATGATGTGATATTGGCTGGAGACAATTCACAGGATATAGAAGAGACTAAACTTCTCTTATCCAAGCAATTCAAACTTAAAGACTTGGGAAAGCTTAAATATTTCCTCGGCATAGAGATTGCAAGGTCAAGACAAGGAATCAGTTTATCACAGCGAAAATATGCTTTGGAAATATTAGAAGATGTCGGGTTCTTAGGTGCTAAACCTTCTCGTTTTCCGGTAGATCAAAATTTGTCACTCACGCAATCAGATGGAGAGCTTTTAAATGATGCATCAACTTACAGAAGATTAGTAGGGAGGTTAGTTTATCTCACCATAACTAGACCAGACCTCACTTATATTGTTCATGTATTGAGTCAGTTTATGGACAAACCTAGACAACCACACTTGGAGGCAGCACACAAAGTCCTTAGGTATATCAAACATACTCCTGGACAAGGTATTTTATTACCATCTACAGGTTCTCTTCAATTGAGAGCATTTTGTGATGCTGATTGGGCCCGTTGCAAGGATACGAGAAGGTCAATTACAGGTTTTTGCATTTTGCTTGGACAAGCACCAATTTCTTGGAAGACAAAGAAACAGACAACGATATCTCGCTCAAGCGCTGAAGCAGAGTATCGTTCTATGGCTACTACATGGTGAGATCACATGGCTGAAAAATATCTTAAAAGACTTGGGAGTAAGTCATACGCAGCCAGTGTATTTATACTGCGATAATCAAGCAGCCATACACATAGCCGCAAATCCAGTTTTTCATGAGCGAACTAAACACATCGAGATAGACTGTCACTTAGTGCGTGAAAAGATTCAAAATGGAATGATTCAGACGGCTCACATTCGCACTTCAGATCAGCCAGCAGATTTATTTACCAAGCCTTTGAGCACTATGCAATTTGAAGTTTTACTCAACAAGTTGGGTGTCATTAACATACACTCCAACTTGAGGGGGAGTGTCAAAGGAAGTTAAGCCTGAAGAATAGCCACAAATTACGCAGTCTATATTAGAGATTGATTATCTCTCAATTCTATCCTTATCTGGATATGATTTAGCTTGATCATAGGCTTTAGAATAGGATTATTGTATGTATATATACATGTAATACTTATTCGTAGTGATTAAGAGATATTTACCACACCAGTTATTTCTTCTTTATAACTTGCCTACTTATGACAGCCTTTTACTTCCTTTTACTATAATGATAAACTCAATGACCAATTTTTCTGTAAATTTGACTGCTCAGATTTAAAGAAAAAAGGAACGAGAAAATGGGGAAATTTGACAAGCGTAACCAACTTGCCATCGGGATGCTTGTCGACTCAGTCTAGATGGTCTGATGTGTTGTCAACTTACTCTTTATTGTTCAGGGCGTCTTCTTCAAGTAGTTTTCATGTCTTGCTTTTGGAGTATCTGAGGCATTATTTTAAGAACCATATGACTGTAATTAACCTTTTAGCAAGCGAGAAACTCAAGGACTTCATTTTAGTGTGCAAAGTAATTGCTTGATCTCCATTTCACTGAACAAGTTGTTCTTGAGCACTGTCAAGAAATTGAAGATAACTCTCTGCTAGCTAACCTTTGTACCTCTCATGCATCTATCTCTCTTTACTTTGGTTGCTTGTGCTTCAAGGAAAAGAGACATTGCGGCTTAAAAATAATTTAACAAAATACAAATATTATTTTAGCACAAAATTAAGTGGGCGCTTAATATATATTCGATAATGAGAATAATAATGAGTTTTGATTGAGGAGTTTATGGATTTAGTGATAATCTATGGATGTTGGATTATAAAATTAAAGATATCATATTCATATTTTATTTCGATTTTCGTATATTAAACATCATAAATAAAAATAAAATAAATTTCATTTTTATTTCAACGTCTTTTAAATCAGTTTATCAAGCGCTCCTGATTTACTGATATTAGGTACGTGAGTTAGTTTGACAATTGACTATTTTGGACGGTTGGCTTATGCGGCAGAGCGCGTGGAGCTGGCTATTCGTGGAATTGCGACGTGACGTGCTCATCTTGTTGGAGAAGTAATCGTGACGATCACACGTGCCGCGAACTTGTTGTCGGAGACGCTTGTGTTATTGGGCCGAACCGGGCCGCCAGAAGTCTCCAGAAGGTTCGTGATTTGAGGGAGACCCCACCAGCAACGAATTCAAAATTTTGCCAAAAGGAAATGACCTGTCGCGTTCTATAAAAGGCCACCGCCGCGTCTGGCACTACCCTTTCTGCCATCCCGTTTCTTCTTTTTTTTTTCCTCTGCTCTTCCACGACTCGACGTCGCTCTGCTGTACCCTAGCCGGCCAACGTCGCCGCCGTTCTCCCTGATTCTGCCTCCTATTTTATGGCTTATGCCTCCTCGGACGACAGAAAGATCGTCTCGCTGCGTTCGAACCCCCAGCCGCTCGCTCATCTCATCGAACCCCGAACCCTAATCCTTCCGCCGCCAGCGCATTCGCCTGTGGGATACTTCGTCGCCCTTGGCCCTTCGTTGCGCGCTGCTCCTGACGGGGCTGCCTTCCTTCGCAAGCAGGCCTTGGTCCCCGTGAATCCCAAGGTCGTCTCTCCTCCTGTGGTCCTGCGCTTGAATCCTGCGTTCTTGGCACAGATGGATGAGAAAAGAACGGGATCGCTTCTGAAGGTCCATATTTATTTATTTATATTTTCCTCTCTTTTTTTTCTTCGCTCTTTTTTTTCCACCCTAGAGTTTGCCCTGATTTCAAAGATCGTATTCTAACGAGTTTACTGTTGGTTATTTTCTTGTAGTTTATGGGAGATGAGAGTCTGTATCCGTCCCCAGAGGAGGAAGTGAACAGGAAAAATGTGATTGCTCAGCTTAAACAGGTCTGTGTAGATGAAAATTAGATATTTAAAATGGTGATTAGTTGTCGCCAAATCTGTTGTCCAAGTTGATAAATTTGAAGTTGTTCCCGCCCCCCCCCCCCCCCCCCCCCCCCCCCCCCCCCCCCCCCCCCAACAGTGTTCCCGTTAGATAATAATGAAAATATTTTGTTGTTTCTTTTCTTTGTTGTTGTTACAAAGTAAGTTTGTTCTTCAGTTTTAGAATTATTTTGTTTTCTGTATATGAAATACTTATTTCTAAAAGCAACTTGTCATAAAATCCCTGCTATAAGTGTAACATGTTTATTCCTAGCAGATAGTCCGAGAATGGATAAAGAAGATCGCTTGGCAACGTCGTCTACCTAAGACTGTGATTTATCAGACAAGTGCCACTGTTCTTACATATGGTTCATATGGTTTAGGGGTAAGTTATCTTGATCTTTAGTCTATTATTAAGATGGGTTCCACGCACATGTTTTCATTAAGAACTTTTTTTACAATGAAAAATTTGTGAACTATTTTCTTCCTTTATCAATGTAACATGACTAACAAAGGGTATTTGTGCTATGTTGTTTTAATCCATAACCTCAAGGAGCACGTGAAGATATTCTTACATGGCCTTATTTTTTATTTCTGAAATGCTGATTATTTTTTCCATGCGTCTAATTGGTTTGGTAATTGCTTCCATTAAGCTTCATATTCCTCTTGTGAGAAAACCATCCTCATCTAGTGTTTTGTTTCTGTTGACCTTTATGATATTGAAGAAGACTGAATTGTATTAAATATTTGGCCAGCCAACATTATGTGTTTATGGACATGCATTATAGGTGCAGGCGTGCGTGGGCATATGATGCATGTCTATGTTTGTGCATGTGTGCGTGGAGCTTATGTGCATTTGAAATTGAGTCCTCAATTATCTTTTTTCTTCTATAAGAATTTTATGATGCTTTCCAACTAAGTAATTGCTTCTAAAAATTTGCTTGTTTTTGTTTTTGTATTATCATAATAAATTGGTGTTTATGTTTGTTTGGAGAAATTCTATTAGCTTTGAATAACATGACAAAGATTTACTTTAGCTTTCGGTTATCAAATTTCCTGGCCCATGTAAAAAAGGAAAAAGTGCACTGTTTTATTACTTTTATGTTTCTATTTCACTACTGTTGTACTGTTGATATGTGCTAAATCTTGATTTCCAAATTTTTTACAGAAAGTTAAATTTTGGTATCTTGTTCTTCACAAAAAGTTATATTTTCTTGTTCCTACTGTTTGTTTACAATTGTTTAACAAAATGACAACTATATAGGTTCATGGACCTGAATCTGACATTGATGCATTGTGTGTTGGTCCATATTTTGCCTCGATGGAGGTAAGTCTGTATATGCCACTACTTGTTACATTTCTTTGTTAATTGCAAATCACAATTCATCTTGTTGCAGGAGGACTTTTTCATTGTTCTGAGATCAATGTTAGAAGGGCGAGTAGAGGTTACAGAACTTCAGTGTGTCAAGAGTGCGAAAGTCCCATTGATGCGTTTTAAGTTCAATGGGATTTCAATTGACTTTCCTTATGCGCGCCTTTCTGTTGTTTCTGCTCCTGAGGTATGCACATAAGAATATTTTAAATGGTCATGCTGTATGCATTCATTTGTTTATGAATGATTTTCCTCCTTGCATATTCAACTTTGTTTGTTTAGCTATTTTTGCAGATCATGTTTTCTAGTGTTTCATTAACTGGTATATTTAAGCTCATGCCACATTAGACAAATTTTCGTAAATGCCCTGATTAGCCATTCCCATGCATATCAGGTGCTTTCACCTTGCGTTTATGTTCAGTATTTAGTCTTCTTAAGATATGTCAAAAGTATAGGTGGAATTGCCCTTTTTGTATCTGTTATATTAATAAATATTTAGTGCATGAATTCAAATTCTGAGCTTTTACGTATTTGATTAAACGCTTAAGTAATAGATGGCAATTACTTGTATTACAGTGCCTGAACATTTTTGACCCATCCGTATTAGCAAATATTGATGAGACTAGCTGGAGGAGTTTGTCTGGTGTTCGCGCTAATAACCGCATCCTTCAACTAGTACCAAATTTGAAGGTATTTTTGCTGTCATTATTTCCTCTTCATAATCCATTTATATTTTTCTTTAAAATAAACTTTTATGTTTGCAATATGAAGTTCAATTCGTTTCTGCATAAGGTTAACTTCTTGCATGATATTTTATGTTATCCAACTTCTTGATTTTTTACATTTCATTTGATGCCAGTTCTTTTTCAGTTTCTTCATTCTGCAATACAAAGCTTTTAGACATAGGTCCTTAGCAGTAACATCTTGTGAAGAGCACAATTTATCTGGGCTACCATCTTTATGCTTTCAAATCTGGGTATTAGTGGTTATCTTATAGAGCTAAAAAGTGCTACCACAAGATGGCTAGGAATTGATAATATGGGATTTTTAAAGTTTATTTAGGAATTTAATTCATATTAATTTATGCATATAAATTTATTATCTTAGCGTTTTATACTTTCTATGTTGTTTATTGATTATGAAGTTTTCTCAATTGAATATCAAGAATTGTTTTCATCAAGATTTTTTTCTTCTAGTTTATGTCACAAGATCGGCGTAGGTAGTATCTATGCTCTAGCTTGAGGAAGCGTTATAGATAGTGATATAATTTATAACCTAGTTTCAAGTTATTATTATTCCTATATTTTAGTTAGTTATTTGGATAGGATTAGCAGAAGTGACTTCTATCCTCAAATTTGAAATATTCACATGGTATCCTTTGTTGTAACCTCTAGAAAAGGGTGACTATGTTGGTTTGGTGAAAGGCTTGAAGTTTTGGCAAAGCCAAATAGCAATCCTGAAGCTAGACGTTATACAAAGTTGTGATGAGCTAAATTCTTGTTGTTCATTTTTTTTCCATATTAGCTAGTTTTTTCCCCCTTGTTTGCAAATGGACAAAACTGATCCAATCCTGAAGCTGGTCGTCATGTTGAAATTTATTCAGTGATCACAATCATTAAGTTCTTTATTGATTACCTAGAACCATAAGTAGCTGGGTGAAAGATATGCACATATATATTATTTAAAAAAAAGAGAGAAAAAACAAAATTTAGAATTTGTGTTACTTAAGTAGTAACTCAAAACATGGAGTTGATCACTGTAATGTCTATGCAGATGGCTAGATAATAATGGGAAAAAGGAAATAGTTGGCTTCAAGTAAAGCTTAATGCAGTGTTATGAACTGGTTTATATATTTGATATATAATTTTGTTTTCCAACGTCATTCTTTATTAATTTCTTGTGAGTTTGATTTGCAGAATTTTCAATCTTTGTTGCGGTGTGTTAAATTGTGGGCAAAAAGGCGCGGAGTTTATTCACATGTATGATCTCTCCCACTTTATTCTTTCCATGAAGGTTTTATATACAATTTTTCTTGGTAAAAAAACATCTCTGACTTGGTTAAATTTCAGATATTTGGATATTTTGGAGGAATTCACTTAGCTATCCTTGCAGCCTATGTATGTCAGAAATATCAGCATGCAAGTATTAGTGCTCTCTTATGCCTTTTCTTTGAGACCTTCTCTAAATGGCATTGGCCTGAACCAGTAATTCTAAGAGATCCATTGATCCAGTTTGGACATCCTGATATGCCATCATTTATGCCTATCATGATGCCTTGTAGTCCATTTGACTGGTGCAACTCTAATATCACAAGAAGCACTTGTACAAAAATAGTTTCCGAGTTTCAGCGTGGATATTCCTTAACTAGGGTAAGATAAATTTCAGAATACGACTTAATCTTTCTGAATTACTTTTGCAATGTGTATGTTTGACAATAATAATGGGAATGCAGCATGCTAGTAACATCATGTCTTCCACATATTTGTTTATGTTATCGTATTCTTCCATGTGAGCTACTTTTTTCTCCTAATTTTGAGTTGCTCAACATTCATGAAAACATTTATGAATTTCTTGAGTTCATAGATTCGTGCAAACACGTGCATTTTGCATCTGATCATTTTTGGTTTGTTGAAGGTTGACCACTGCCATCTTTTCCCTAATCTGTGAATTTCCACTTCCCAATATTCAAAGGAGAAAGTAGATATCCCCGTTACTTGTGTGGTTGAATCAACTCTTGTTTGGCACTTCATATTTTTGCAATCAGTAACATAATTTTTCTAATTTTCTATTGTCATGGGGTTCTTGATTTATCTAGTGATTCCTATTAATTTGGAAACAGTAATTGATTCTTCACATCCATTTCACATGAATTTTTTGGATCTAACCTATAATTGATGGACTACCCACTCTGCTTATTATCTGATATTGACACAATTATAGATTTTCAGAGTTCTTAGCACAATTTACTCTAATATTTATAATTTTCACATCATATAATTTATAGATTTTGAATTTGTAGCTTCAAAATTTATAGTTTTCAGATTGTCATTTATTTTAAACTTAAATATTTAGCCTTAATTTGTATTTTACATGCCCACGAATTGTGTACACACATGCATGTTTGTTTTGTACCTTGGTATGCTTGCATGTTTTTCTTCCAGTTTGACACGGTTATTGGATTTCCATTATCTAGATTTTTGGAATTATTGAAATATTCACAGAAAAGATGCTTTAAATGAGCATTTTCATTAGTTGTTCGACTCCTTGCTGGTTTCAGATTTAAGGTTGGATGTGCCAAAACCGTTGTTTGTCACATAAACAATTCATTAATTATTATATTATTATTATTTTGTGGTTTCAGTTGCAAGATCCAGAAGGATTGAAGTTTAAATGGGAAAGTTTGTTTGAAGCATATCCATATAAAACAGAGTACACTCACTTTATGAGAATTTTTCTTGCTGCTCGAGATGTGAATCTACAAGATTGGGCAGGCTGGGTGAAGTCACGGATCCGTGCTCTCCTGCTGAAGGTTCTTGCTGATTTTATGTGCTCTTTATATCACTTTCTTTCTTGTTCCACGATTTAGAGATTAATTGCTTTATAGTTTGAATCCATTTGTTCATTGTTAAATTTTTTCCTTGACTGGGAAGCTTTATTATTATTATTATTATTTTTGTTTTTGCAGCTGGAAATGGTAATCAAATATTGTGATCCAAATCCTACTGAATTTGTTGATCATGTTGTAGCGGAGCCTAATGTTGTATTCTATTGGGGCTTGTCGCCTGATGGGGAGACAATAGACATTGATTGGTTGAAAGAGGAGTTCATGAAGAGTGTAAACACAGACCATTTACCTGATGTCAACCATAAACTCTGCAGGCTGGATTTAGAACTTGTACATAGTTCCCAGCTCCCTAAAGGTCTAGACTTTGATGCTGGTAGTGCAAGATGGTCAAAACCACGCTGGAGAATAAGAGATCACAGAGACTCACGAATACCGCTCTACTCCCAACATCTGCCACATTATTTTGTTGGTCATGCGGTAGCGGATGGAGAATACCCTGCAGCTGCTGGCTAGTTTCTTTTTGTTGGTCATGCGGCAGATTGTGGCTTCTACAGTTCGGAGTATTCAAATGTACGCCCCTTTCAGCATAGATAGAGAACAGATCAAAGATGTTTTGAGAAAGGGATAATCTCTCAAGTGCAGTCTTCGAACTAATCTTCTACATTGCCTGTAAAGAATGAATGAACGTGCTAGAAATTGGAAAGGATCTCAACGTGCTAATAATTGTCTTTTGGATGTGTTGTGTAGCTGTCTATAATATACTCTCACTTGAAAAAAAATCGGATTATCTTTGGAACAAAGAAGTCCTTAGTGTTTATGCATGCGAGTGATTTATCCTGCAATTCTTTGTATAGCGGCTAACTGGTTTTGGACAATGATTAACACATTGCTCCTATGCTCATGAGAAAGGCGGTAGTTTTTCTGATCGTCCACTGCGAGCGCTTCTTGATTTATCTTGACGGTCGATTGGAAATTTTTGTGAGGTCGGGCTGATCGTCCGAGGTTAATTGGAAAAATTTCGTTAATCATTTTTTCATGAGAAAGGCGGTAGACGTAGGAAAACATTGGTGCCGATCCCAAACAGCAACTGAGCAGGCTGAGTATCCAGTTGAATTGCTTTAGGCTGATCTGACTAGACAAGGCATTTGCTGAATCATCTAATTCTCCTCATTTAATTAGTAGGTTTAATACATATAACTAATTAGTTTGTTAAACTTAATCAATCTTATTAGTCTACTTAATCAGATAATAAAGTTTTTATTTGCCCTGATTGCAATAGTTATCTCTTTAATCAAGGTGTTTCAGATTTAAATTTTGATTATGATATATTATAGGAGATTTTTTTTTTAGAAATGGATTTAAGAATGGTGATGGTGTACTTTTCAATTTATTTTGGAAATTTTCGTACAACCGGAGAGTTGTCCATTATTATCACCGGAGAGTTGTCTATTATTATCAAGCGGGGAAAAAAAATCACATTTTACTGGTAAATAATAATCCAATCGAAGCGTCGTAAGAATTAGACTTACGCAAGAGATGGTCCACCTAAATTCACACGTGTCATTTGACGGTTGGTGGGAACACCTCATCCAGTCCTCCGTTGCCCCCGTAATGCTCGTGGTTCGCGTCGAATCGGAGAGGAAAACTCCTGCGGCAAACGAATCTAGTCATCATCGCTGTGCTCGAGAGTTCCCTTGTTCTTCTCCTCTTCGATTCTTAGTATTCGTTGAAAGCTTAGGGTTTCCTTTCCTCGGAGTTCTGTGATTAGGCGGGCGAGAGCCGGCGACCTGCGAAATGGCACAAGCAGTGGAGGATTGGTATAAGCAGATGCCCATCATCACGCGGTCGTACCTTACCGCCGCGGTAGTCACCACCATCGGATGCACCCTCGAGGTGTGAATTTAACACTATCTCTCATATTTCTTTTATTTCTGGTTCCCATTCGAATTCGATTATTTGTTAGGTCGTCTGAATGTCGATGGTCATTATGACCTCCAATTAGGGTTTCAATCATTCGCCCGCGTGTTCTGCTGTCATTGTTTTTTTTTCAAGGAATTGTTTTCTTTTATTGTTTGTTTGCGTTCCTAATAATCTCATGTCTTTCTCAGATCATATCGCCTCATAAATTATATCTGAATCCTATTCGCATAGTTCAGAAGTATGAGATATGGCGTCTCGTCACAAACTTCCTGTACTTCCGGAATATGGGTAGGAACGATGCTTCATCTACTTCGAATCTTGTATTTTTGTTGAGTTTCCCAAAATTGATATTTCTATTGAAATTGACGATTTGGTATCTATTTATCGTCCTTGCTTTGTTTCTCTTCCCTTTACCTTTTCCGGTTTACAAGTTGAATTAACTAGTTCCATCAAATTGAATGTATCGAGATAATTTTGACATGATTGGTATCATAAAATTTATTTTGATTTGTTTTTTTCTGAGGATTGGTTTTATTGTTGATACACTATCCCGAAAGATCCTTCAATTGTATGGTTAAACTATTTAAGTGAGAAAAAGGATTTGAATAAAATAACTTCAAAAATTGGAGCTTTTAGCAGCTAATTTCTTGGTTTCTGTTGTTTTTGCCTACAATTTGTGGTTTGAGTTTAAGCTACTTGCACTTTCATTGGTTAGCACACTATTATATGTGAGAATCTATACTAAAAGACATTTATCTTAAATATAATTCACAAGTTCATCTAGCTCTAATGGAAAAAGGTAAAACTTAGAGCTAACTCTTGATGTGAACCTAGAGATATAATAATCATTTGTTACACTATTAGTAACTATTTTATCATATATTTTCTATGTTACATTGTTATGAGTGTGCAATAACCGAAGTGATCAAAACAACTGTGGAAGCAAAGTCAAACAATACTAACAACAGGATTTAATGTGATTTGAAGACCTCTTCTACTCCACGACTTTAATCATGTTAGTGCGACTGTCCTAAAATGAAAATCCACTATAAAGCTCCTTGAAATAGGACAATAAACTTCTTAAAATAGGGTAATAGAGCAAGTTCTAACAATTATCCAAGAGAGAACTAGAACAGCCTTGCTCTATAAACAAATGAGCTCCTAGAACCCTAGGAACTAAGCTCAAGATTTCTAATTAGATAAATGAAATAAACACAAGGGAGCTGACAAACCTCACTTCTCTCCCTAGAGAATGTAAATGAGCATAAGGAAGAAAGCAAGATTACCAAATGAGCTTGAAAACTTGAAGAAACTATAAAAAAATGTGGAATTGCCACATTAGCGGACCCCCTACGACAACCCCACATCATATGGAGAGAGGTTCAACAAATACACAGGTGGAAGGCGCATAGCGGGGACTATCACAGGCAGTGACACCCTAGGGATCGACCCTTGCCTGATTTGGACACGTTACCATGCGCCCACCACCTGTGCTACGCCCTGGGGCAAACTTGAAGAAACTTAAGCTTTGATCAATCCAAGTTCAAGGAGTTGTTTGAGAACTTAAATCATAGGTAGTTGATGATGTTTTAAAACAAAAATCCATGAGGGAACCTGATCGATAATATTGCTAAGTCATAAAACTTCTTAAAAATAATTAAGCTTGCTTAACCTTATTATAAAAAAAATACATTCATCACCTTTTGCAGAAAATTTTCCCAAATGATCTTTGGTATATAGTGTTAAGATGCTGAGATTCATCATCTCCTTGCACAGCATAAAGACGGTGTTAATTGTGCAGGTATTCATTAGTGCATATTATTTGTATTAGTTTATAATCGCAATGAAAATAAAAAATAAAGATGGCATGCTAACATCAAAATGTAACATCTTAGTCTCATTAATTTATTTTTATACTTTTATTTTTGTTCCTTTGTCCATTTGCTCCTTTTAATAGGTTTTCATTATCTTTTGTTGGAGCCTTGTATCCTTTTCCAATTAACATCCATACCATTCTTACCTTTCAATATTTAAAATTGATTCCATCATATGTGGGTGGATGATAGTGGTGGTCATTCATTATTTTTTAGATGTCAATCCTTCAAATTTAGATCATGTCTCTTCAATGTCAATTAGAGGCAGCGTGAACAGATGGTGAACACAGTTTGCTTGTTTCTCACATACAATTTGCTCTATAATATCCATCTAATGGGATTTTCAATCAAACAATATTGTCACTCTTCCTAAGGATGAAAATGTAAACATGAGGAAGAGTATTACCAAGAGCTTGAGTGGAAGTCTTTAAACTTTCTCTAAACTTTTGGAGTATTTTGAGCTCTTGAGCACAAGATATCAAAAAATGCTCTTTCATAAATTATTTGCCCAAAATATCTCCTATAGATTATATAAAAAGACTTAAATGGATGCATTCCAACCTACTTTATTCAACTAAAAGAAATCCTCTACTCAACTGGAGTGTGGAATATAGTTGTCCGAGGCCAATAATTTGCTAGCCTCCGCTCGACTAGAATGTCATTTAGTAGACTATTTCTCGAATAGAAACATTTTATTCATTCAGAACCCTCATGCATTCAATGGTTTGGTATGAATCTAGATAGTCTCACCTTAGCTTACAACCAATATAAGCCTAGGCAAAGACCTAAGACTGAGTCATGACACGGAGTCAGTTGGAAAACTACTCTTGGATTCCAATCTCCTAGTTGAAAGTTTCACAACCAAGCTCTAGGTATTCCTCCCTGAATATTTTCACAATGTTGTAGTCTAAGCGTCACAATGTAGCTTGTACTTTAAGGTTTTTGAATATTTTCACAATCATGATTCATGATTTGTGGGAATAGGGTGCTAGTGAACAGATTCTGGAACAACAAAAGCTGAGGACATCTATATATATATTTCTACTCTTCAATTTTAGTCTTGATATGTCAAACATGCATTTATGAGGATAATGGTGAGTTAGCCATCTACTTTTAGTGGGTCCGTTTTCATGTAAGTGATGCTTCAAATTTCCATACCAATTGTTTTCCTCGTCTAAAAATTTATCTCGTCTGTGATTGTAAAGAGCTCTAAGTCTTTATCAATGCTAACTTGTTTATGTTGCTAGATTTGGATTTTCTATTCCACATGTTCTTTCTTGCTCGATACTGCAAACTTCTTGAGGAGAACTCCTTCAGAGGCAAGACAGCAGATTTCCTCTACATGCTGCTGTTTGGGGCAACTGTTTTAACTGGGATTGTTTTCATTGGAGGGATGATACCATATCTGTCTGAGACCTTTGCAAATATATTATTTCTCAGTAATTCATTAACATTCATGATGGTTAGTACTAATTATTCGTTTTTGTCTAGATCTAAGATGGATGTTAATCTTTTGTTTTTTATGGTTATTTTTGTAGTTTTCTTGATTTAAATGCTTAATGACATGCATATCTAGGTTTATATTTGGAGCAAGCATAATCCTTTTATTCACATGAGTTTCTTGGGTCTCTTCACATTCACCGCCGCTTATTTACCATGGGTATGTTAAACTATCAGTTCTGTCATCTGTGTGATATTATACATGCTGTTTAGTTATTTGTACTCGTTACAATTTCAGAATTCATCCATTAACCTGAAAGCTGAATGCATTCACATTTTTAAATTCATTTAATGTATCAGTTTCTTTTGAGTTAAGCATTACTCAGCATTAATGTCAAGATTTTCCATTGCTTTCATCCGCACACAATTGGATTCATTCTATAATAACTAATTACTGGTACACTATGATTGATAATTTTATCTATGATTTATGCTCTCTACAAGTTCAAACTGGGACCTCTTTTGCAAAATGAATCATTTAGTAATGACAAACGATAAGCCTTGAATTGAGTAGCACAACTTACAAGTTACACCAGATTAATGAGGAAAGTGAGTATATAATGGTTATTTGGATTTTGATTAGTTTCCAGTAGCATTGATTCATTGTCCTCCCTGATTATGAAAAAAAAGCATTTGAATTTATCATCAAAATATAAGCTGCTGTTCTCCGTTATTCTTGAATTACAGATGGTATCATTTAAGTTTAACTATGAAAAACATCGAGAAATAGTCGTCACAGAATAACAACTTGCTTTTGAGATTTTGGTACATCCGATCTAATAATTGGAAACAATTTATAATAATAGTCACAGAACAATAACTGAAGCTAATGAGTCATAATTTGATTTTTGATGGGGAGAGAATGAGCAATATGCTGATAAATGAGGATTATGTTCCTTAAAGATGTTTAAGGTTCCAGTACTAGTTTATGAAGGCGCTGCATAAGCACTACACGTGTGCCCATGGGAAAGGATTATAAACATATGTCTTATTTGCACTTTATATTCATTATGGGGCGGTAGTAGGTTATTTTTCTTTCAAATTGTTAAAGAGTCGTTAATAAATATATTTTGCAGATACAGTTGACAATAATGCCTCCACGTATTGCATAATCTCTTGCTTGTGATAGGGCCGCCCACACGCCCTTCTTAAATCTTCATATTGGTTTATTAATATACTTGTGTTTATGGTGCTAATCGTTCATCGTTTTACTTATTGGTTTAATATAACAATTGTCATTTTATATGACAGGTTTTGCTTGGCTTCTCTATTCTTGTTGGCAGCAGTACGTGGGGTGATCTCTTGGTAATGCTAAGTTATTTAACTAAACTTTTAAAATATAAACAAAGCTGTCATTGTTAATATCTTTGGCAGAAGTTCTGCAAGAAGTTGAAAACACAATAGACAACTATGAATGATTTTTTTATCGAGTAAAATCATGTACGCTTGGCTTCTTCTAGGCAATCGATTAGTGTTATTCTTTGTCCTTCCTTTAAGTGGATACTACCGAGTAATTTTTCCGGACATGACAAATATGGAAATTTAGCAAAACCTTGAAAAAATATTAATTAGTTGCTTATATGCAAAAAAAAAAATTAAATTAGTTGCTTGATGAATGATATAAATTAGTGACCTGGTGGAAAAAGATAAATGAATTCCTATTGTTTGATTGTTTTTAATTAGAAGTCTAGCAGATTTGGGGATGTTAAGGTTGTATGAAATTTACTGAACTTATTATCCATCATATCCCCATGATACATACATATATATTTAATGCTTAGATCAAGTAATGCATTGAGTACGACTTTCTTTTGGGCGGGCAAGTTATGTTGGCCCATATTTTTGCTAGCGGTATGTCCACATTATGTGGATAGTTAAGTTATTTGGCCAACGTGTGGGCTTAAAAAGAAATCATTTTCATATCTCCAAGCTTTATTAATTCTTCTAGTTGTAACGTCAATTTTTTTTTTAATTTCTTTTTACCATCTAGTTGAAGCTCTTTCTAAGTTCCACGAGATTTCAGCATAACAAAATTTATTGTACGTATGCAATGTAACAATAGAACAAAATTTAAGGTGTAGTTGCAGACTTCTCTTTTTTGCCTCACTTAATATGCTTGAAATAGACAAGAGGAGTCCAAATCAATGCATAACTCTAAAAACTACGGCAATCAACTAACCGACAAGGTGGATGACTCCAATGATGTTTGATTATTTTGACATTCTAATTTCTTAAATCACTCGTTGTTTTTAACTGATTCTGTTGCCTTGACTGTAGGGTATGATTGCTGGGCATGCCTACTACTTCCTGGAGGATGTTTATCCACGAATGACAGGACGCCGCCCCTTAAAAACTCCTTCGTTCATCAAGGCATTATTCGCAGACGAGACTGTCGTCGTGGCTCAGCCAGGAAATGCAAGGTTTGCTCCGCCGCAAGATCATCAAGATTAACGATGAGGAGTACCAACCGAAAGCCTTTGATGGGTACTTTTGCTGATCCAGCCACAGGCAGTCAATAGTACAGATCAAAAACAAATTGTGAGTCGATCGCTGTGTCACCTTCCTTCGGGAAGCATGCCGATCAACTAATTTGGTTTTCACCAGTGAAATGATAGTTGTGTAATTCAATTTCATTAGTATCGCATATGAATTCTATGCCTGTTAGTGGAGCTTTATGAAGTGAGAATGTTTGTAGAAATTGAAGTTTCTTGGTCTTGGTTTTTTGAGAGATACAAGTCTAGTTTGTAAAATCAAGTGGAATCAAATATGCTGAATTGCTGTAAGATTACTGGTGTTGTCGCAACAACTACTGGTGAAACCATTCATGCAATGAGCAAAATAAGTTCTTCCATCGGGAGATCCTTTGTATCAACTCCAGAAGCAGAACTAGCAGCGAAGAGGAAACTACTCGTATCATTGTAAAACAAAGCAAGCTGGAAGATGGAGTCATGTACGCTGCTGGACGATGCCAGGGACTTGGACGACGGGTGGCTTTTCGACCTCGGCCACAACCTGCTCGACTGCCTCAGCGAGAGCTTCGTCAAGGCCGCAGGGTTGTACTCTTGCACTTATTCTCCCTTCTTCTTGTCTTGACATCGGCCTTTACGCTTTCGCTCTCTGATGGAATATATATACTTTCGCTCTTAGATCGTGTATGTATGTAATTGATAGTTGATAGGATATGGATCTTCTGTTACGGACTCAGTTTTTGATACTGATTTAGGTGTAATCTGAGCGTCTGGATTCATTTTAAGTCGGGATTCATTTCAGACATTAGTAATATTTTTATTGCTATATCATATCTATTTAAGATTTAGAGATTAAATTATAGTGGATTTAAATCAATAAATTTTTTTTTTCTAGAATTCAGTCTTCTCTCTTGGATTATGGGGTTCAAAATAAAAAATTTTAAATACTCATGGAGTATATTATATGTATTTAGTATTTAAAAATTTAGGATTTAAGGGTTGTGTTATAGTGGATTTAAGCTAATAAGATTTGCTCGCGGCTCCTCTCCCTTCCGCTCCTCTCTTCTCTGGTTTCAACTCTAGGATTTACGATCGTCTCATCCAACTTCTCTAAGCGTCGGCAGTGAGTTAGGGCGTCTAGTACCACCAAAACGATCCTTTTCGCCGTTTGGTGCTTATGTTGAAGAATGACACAAGAACGTGTTGCAAAAATATATTCTATGTGTCCTAAATCACCCTCTCCTCCTCTCAGAGCGTCGGCAATGAGTTGGTGTTGTTTTCGCACCAGAGAACATACTGGGTTTTGCAAAAACAACACCAACTGGGGCTGCTTCAACCAAAATCAGCCATAATGTTTGCGCTGGTTTTTGTAAAAACAGAATCAACCTTGTGGCTGGTTCAACCAAAATCACCCAAGGTTGGCGTTGGTTTTTGGTGCTGATTTTTGCAAAAACAGAATCAACCTTAGGGTTGGTTCAACCAAAACCAACCCCAACGTTGGCGCTAGTTTTTGGAAAAACCTTTGCACCAACATTGGTTAGTGGTTTGTGTTGGGGACCGATGGATCGGTTAGAGAGGGGAGGGGCGAATAGCTTGGTCACCAAAATTTGATCTCTTCCTATAAATGTTAGGGCAAGGAGAAATACAAGCTAAGCAATTAGACACAATGCTAACACGTTACCATTTACGTGATTCGGAGATAACTTCCTCCTACTCCACAGCGTGTCCTTGAGGTGGACGAACCCTTGATCCTTTGGTGGATCAATCCCCTGCAATCTCCAGCTAATTCTTTCTCCTTCTCGGTGGAGAACAACCTCTCACAAAAACTTTTCCTCTTTATAAGATGAAAACTAGGGTTAGGAGGAAGAGAGTGGACTTGGAAGCTTGAGTACTTGGGCAAGGATATTTCATAATAGAATAGCTAATCCTTCTCAAGTCTCAAGCTCCTCTTTAAATAGAGGAGATAGCTGTTAACAAAATAGCTTAACTCCGACACCAGTCAGCCAATGACTAGTCTAACGACTATATTTCGAACAAACCAGTTGACAGGTGCCCAGACCAGTCGACTAATCTTTCTGTGAGTTTACTCTCAACGCTGTCAGTCGACTGATCTTTCTGTGAGTTTACTCTCAGCGTTGCCAGTCGACTGCTTCCCTTACCAGTCAATTGCCCAGCTTACAAACTCACTCTCAACCTCTCCGGAGTCCATCCTTCGCGTATGTCTTGAAATCCACTTTCTCGGCCTCCCCCTTGAAGTTCTTTTCCTTCAACTCTTGTCCCTCGAATGCGCACACAAGCTCACGACTTGTCTCCATTCCATCCTTCGCGTATGCCTTTGAAGTCTGCTTCCTCAGCTCGCCCTTTGAAATTCTCTTCCTTCAACTCTCGTCCCTCAGATGCTTCACTCCGTTATTCCTCATGTGTGGTTCACTAAGTCTTGCAAGACTCAAACACACACATCAAACGAATATGAAAACCTAACTTAATCATATTTACACACACATCAAAACTCATGATCTATCCAATCAAACTTGGGTCGATTGCACCAACAATCTCTCCCTTTTGATGTGTAGTAATATGTTTAAGTTAGGCACAAAGATAACAATTGAAAATTAGAAGCATAGCATACTAAGAAGCATAAACATGCATCCTCCCCCTTAACTTATGCCTTATCACATGATTTTTAATTTTTACACAAACATGAAGAAATAAGTTAAATTCTAACTTAAACCCTTTAATTCTCCCCCTTTGACACCATCAAAAAGATTGTATCAATCAATGTTAACCTATGATATCAAATGAAGACAAAGTTTTAAATTCTAAAAATAAACAGAAATAAGGAAACTCATGTACCAGTCAATTGACTTAGTTACCAGTCGACTGGCTCAACAAAACCACCCTATCTACTAAGAAGATCAGTCGACTGACCCTCTATACCAGTCGACTAATACATTTTTTATTCAAATTTTAGCATTTTCAGCTGAATTTCAGAAATGAATAAAAAATTCCAAAAGATTCAAAAAATCACGAAATTTTACAAACATATTTCATTTGATATCCTCTAACAGGGAAAAATATGTTTTCATGAAAACTCAAATTATTTTGGAATTTTTTTTACCAAAACTCAAAAACTTTAAAAACCTTCAATTTTGTATCAAACTTAAGCCCGAGTTTTGAAACCATATGTTTTCCAAATCTATGTCATAGCAAATAAAACACATAATTGTCTTCAAAATATTTGAAATATCCAACTATGATCTATGGGCAAGATGTCATTAATTAAACATTTACTTTCCCCATAGTTGACCTATTATTGCTAAAATGATACATTTCATAACCATCAAAATGTCATAGGCACATGTGAATTATGAGTATCATCCTATCATCTCATACGCATAAATAAAATCATAAATCAAGTCATTATGAGATGTAATAAAGGTAATTCCTACTTAGCTCATTTGATCATGAATTGTATTTAGGCTAAGTGCTCCCTCTTAAGGTCTCAAGTCAACTATTTTTCAAAAATTTAAAATTTTAACTCACATGTTTGACTAACCCTAAATCCTCTAACCTTTGAGGATTGACTTTGACAACCAATAGAGATTCTTTCTAATTGGGTTGACCAAATACTCCTTAGGGATCCACTTCCATTCTAGGGGTTTTTTTAATTGTCCTCTAGCAAGTAGACAATGATAAGATTTTTCATTGCTAGATTTTCCAAAGCCTAATCCCTCTTTCTTGAAACTTACCCTTTGACTCTCAATGATCATGTCTAGGGTTTTTGAGTCAATTTCATATTTTCTAAGGGCTTTAGTAAGGTTATCTATCTTTTCCCTTAATTTCTATGTTCTTCTTCTAAGCATGTTTTATTTAAACTAGAAGAAGAGGAAGCATGCATATCATCCCTAATTGTCATGGATTCTAATTTTTCATTTAGTATGCAAATTTTATTTTTCAAACATTTGATTTTTTTCCTAACTTTAAACAAGTCCTCATTTGTGCTAGAAATTATTTTAACTAAAGTGGTAGTGGGTAAATTATATACCTCACTTACCGAGACGTCCGAATCCGAGGTTGAGCCTCCCCCTTCACTTGAGCTCCTTTCTTCTTCACCTTCAGATGATGTACAGGCAATGTCTTCAATTCCCATTAAGGAACAATGGGACACATGGTGTTCCTCCTCTTCCGATGATGATGACTCATTCCATGTTGCCTTTAAGCTTTGGACCTTTTCCCCTTTTCTTTTGTTTTCTTCTTTTGTTTTTTCTTTTTCCCTTCCTTTTTCTTCAAAAGAGGGCATTCATCTTTCATATGTCCTTCTCCTTAACAATTGTAGCATATGATCTTCCTTGGTTGACTTTTACTTCTTGAGCTTTTCTTATCACGAGATTTGTTAGTTGAAAAATGTTTAAAGACTTGTCTCATTTTTTTTTACCATGTAAGCTTCCTCATCACTATCTATGGATGCACTTGACTCTTCCGAATCAGATGATGAGACCTTCTTCTTCTTGCCTTTTCCCTTGTTTGCCACAAGGGTCACTCCTCTTGGTTTGTAGACCTCTTTAATTGCTCCTCCAATCCGAGTTTCATAGAGTTCCATGGTTTAGAAGAATTCTTCTAGAGAAGTTTTCTCTAGATCCTTGGATTTGTAATTTGAGTCCACCATTTAGCTCCAATTTGTGGTTCTTGGGAAGGCATTGATGACTTTCATTAATATGTCTCGGTTGGAGAGTTGCTCACCTACCCTTGTTAGTCCATTTAGAGTTTTTTTAATTCTAGCATGTAAGGTAGATACCTTCTCCCCTTTATCAAGCTTAATATTGTTGAGTTGAGATCGAAGAAGGTCTCTCTTTGCCAACTTTCCTTTCGATGTGCCCTCATGATGCTCTACTATCTTATCTCATAAGTCCATGACACTTGAGTAGCTCCCAATCCTTGTTACCTCTTGTTGGAGAAGCACACTTAGTAGATGGTTCAAGGCTTTTGAATTTGCTTGATAATCATCTCTTTGCTTCTTGCTCCATCTTATCTTTTCAAGTAGCTTGTTCTCTTGATCCCTAGACACTTCAAAACTATTTTCCATTATTAAGATAATATCAAAATCGGTATTGAAAAATACCTCTATCCTCTTCTTCCACCAAGAGAATTCTCCTTCGAATTTGGGTAGTTGGATGTGTGAGCCGGCCATTTTGATGAATATGCTCTTCTCAGCGGTTAGTCCGTTGAAGGGCGATCTTGTGCTCTGATACCACTTGTTGGGGACCGATAGATCGACTAAAGGGGGGGTGAATAGCTTGGTCACCCAAATTTGATCTCTTCCTACAAATATTAGCGCAAGCGAAAATACAAGCTAAGCAATTAGATACAATACTAACATGTTACCGTTTACGTGATTTGAAGATAACTTGCTCCTACTCCACGGCGTATCCTTAAGGTGGACGAACCCTTGATCCTTCGGTGGATCAATCCCCGGCAATCTTCGGCTAATGTTTTCACCTTCTCGGTGGAGAACAACCTCTCACAAAGTCTCTTCCTCTTTACAAGATGAAAGCTAGGATTAGGAGGAAGAGAGTGGACTTGGAAGCTTGAGCACTTGAGCAAGGGTATTTTACAATAGAACAGCTAACCCTTCTCAAGTCTCAAGCTCTTCTTTAAATAAAAGAGAAATCTGTTAACAAAATAGCTCAGCCCCGACACTAGTCGACTGCTGCCAGGACTAGTTGACTAGTGTCCAGCCAACAGCTGGATTTCAAATAGACCATTCGACTGGTGCCCAGACCAGTCGACTGTGTTGGATCGAGAGAACTGATAGAGGGGGGGTGAATATCGGAAAGCGTTCGGATTTAAGATAGAGAGTTTGCACAGCGGAAGATTAAAAGCAAAACATGCAAACATAATTATTTTTACTTGGTTCGGAGCCTAGGTCGACTCCTACTCCAAGGCCCACGATCGTTGACCGTTTTCTGCGGGCAATTCTATAAGTGCGCGAAAAATAGTTTACAGGAATTTTACAATTGCAGTATAGTAAACTTAAAGAAAAATTGCTCCTCGTTACCGACGTCCAATGTAGATTGAATCTTGGAGCAGAGGGACGTCGTCGGCTCGAGTTGGGAGGATTCTGGAGCAGTGCGCGGGAGCAGAAGAGCGTAGAAGCGTTGAAGAAATCGTTGTTCTGAGCCTTGGGGTCGAGGGCCCTTTATATAGCCCTGGGGGCGCCCGGATCGTCGGGGGCGCCCCCCCCCCCCCACGTGTCAGTCGATCCAGTAATTGCTCGGTCAGCTTTGATCCCTTTAAATTCGGGATCAGCTTTGACCGGGACGCCCGGAGCGCTCGGGGCACCCGTATTGACCGGGTCAAGCTTTCATCTGTTGGCTTCGAGGGGAGCTACTTCGGTAGTTGGCGCTGGGGGCGCCCGCAGCATGCGGGGCGCCCGGAGCGATGGGGGCGCCCGGAGCATCCGGGGCACCCCGACAGTCAGGTGTCGAAGCAGAGTTTGCTCCTGCTGGTTGGTCTTCACCTTAGGGGCGCCCGGAACATCCGGGGCGCCCTGCTCAGCTTCTGCCTCACTCCTTTGAGGCTCTCTGAGCTGCAGACACTCAGTCCTTCGGTCCTGCATCCAGGGTTAGTCCAAAAAGCAGTAACATATTAATTTTTATACAGCCTTAGCTGTCTTGGTTCTGACTTTGGGTCTCCAAAATGGAGCCCTAGGTCGAACCGACGCCTACTGTTCCCTCGACAGGGAACGCGTCCTCACCTACTCCTCTCGGGAGAATGTACCTGATGCCAACCGCTCCTCTGGTTGGACTTTTGCCTCGCGGTCCTTCGCCAGGTCTTGGATGCCGAGCTGTCCTTCGCCCGGTGCCTAGCATTCCTTCGCTAGGGCTTCAATCCCAAGTTGTCCTTCGCCTGGCGCCTAGCAGTCCTTCGCTAGGGCTTTTTACCCTGGCATTCCTTCGCCAGTGCCTAGCAGTCCTTCGCTAGGGCTTTGTACCCTGGCATTCCTTCGCCAGTGCCTAGTATTCCTTCACTAGGGCTTTTTACCCTGCATTCCTTCGCCAGTGCCTAGCATTCCTTCGCTAGGGCTTTTTTTTACCCTGCACACTAGTGTAACATTGTTAGATAACAAGTGAGACTTAACTTTTGAACCCTGTTGCCATTATCAAAACACAGGTTTGACTTGGGTGCTTTCTGCACCAACAATCTCCCCCTTTTTGATTTATGGCAACCCTAGTTCAAAAAGTTAAGTTTAATCAATGCATGTAAAAATATTAAATTTTGTTCCCTCCCCCTAGATTTTTCAAAAATTCGTGAGGTTCTAAGTTTAAGGAAAAATTTTTACTTAGAATTTTTCAACGGAAGGCTTTTGTATTTTCAAAAATGATTTTTGTACTTTTGAAACCTTAAGTTTAGGTACTTGGAAATCTTTTGACAACTTAATTTTTAAAAGTACATAGAAGAATTTTTGGAAGCATGAGTTTAGAGTACTTAGAAAAATTTTGAAGCCTTAAGTTTTAAAGTACTCAAAAGTTTTTGAAAGCTTTAACTTAAGTACTTAGTAAGAAAAAAAACTTAAGTACTTAGTAAATTTAAAAACTTAAGTACTTAGTAAATTTTTGACAAACTCTAGTACTTAGTAAGTTTTTGAGAAGCTTAAGTACTTGGAAAATTTTGAAAGGCTTAAGTACTTAGAAAATTAAAAGCTTAAGTACTTAGAAAATTTTTGAAAAGCTTAAGTGCTTAGAAAATTTTTGAAAAGCTTAAGTACTTAGAAATTTTTGAAAAGCTTAAGTACTTAGAAATTTTTTGAAAAGCTTAAGTACTTAGAAAATTTTTGAGAGACAGACAAAAATTTTAAATTCTATCCTTTCTTATCTCTCCCCCTTTGCCATATATCAAAAACAGATAAATATAGCAGAAATTAAATTGCATAAAGGAAATAACTTTCATAAAGGAAAATATTTGCATGATTTTGCTGTACTGAACCAATTCATGATAAGACTTAAACCAAATCAGTTGATTTTCTCTTGTAGGGACCTGTCTAACCCATTTAGCTACTTACTAACTGTTATAAGCAGTAGTTTTTGCTAGGGTTAGTCAAGTTAAGTGTTTCTGTTCAAGTTAGATTTTCTAAACTTGACACTTAACTTGATTGCTGTGTAAGTTGTATTTAGTGCCCCAATTACTGCAGATGCACTGACTTAAAGCATCTTGAATTAAGGCAAAGACCTAAGCATCTCAACCCTTTCTAGGTTATCAATCAAAAGTACCCTAAGGTGCGTGTGAGATGCTGGCTTCTAAATCTATAGGTGCATGCAATTCTAGGGTTAGGGCCTAGGCTAAGTCCATTTGCGAAAAAGCCCTAGTTTTGAAAGGGGGTAGTTTTGAAATAAAACTAAGTCGGAAAAAAAAATTTTAAAAACTGATTTTGAAATTAAGTAAAACAGTTTTTCAAATTCTTTTAGAAACTGATTTTTAAATTAAGTAAAGCAAAAAAATCAAAAGTAGAGTTAATCTATTCTACAGAGCACAATCCTAACTGCCTTTCAAATAGGACATAACAAGTATTCATTTTCATAAGTCAGCTAGTCAAATAGAACAGAACAAGTACTGAAAATTCAACACAGTCATACAAGTCAGGCATAAGTCAACCCTACTGAGTAGGGGCAGTCAAATAGTTACTGGTACAATGCTAAGCAAATCTAGGACGAGGGACCGGGATGATCAGAGGAGCCCGGCTGCCAGGATTGAAATAGGGTCATCATCTCGTGATACTGTGCATCTCTGGCCTCCCTCTCAGCTCTAAGGGCACTCATGTAATCGGTGTAGTATCCTAGATTTGTTGCCATTCCTTCATCGTGGTTCGCCTCCACTTCCTCTCGGAGACTTTGGACCTGTGTCTCCAAATGTGTCACTCTCTCGTAGAGTGTCGGTGGAGCGGGCTCGTCTATGTGTGCTCGGGCTGCTGCTGCTATATCTCCAACGTCAACGTCTACCTCCTCGTCTGAGTCGATCGGAGCCCCGGCCTGCTGTCGTCTCCAACTCAGAACCCCGGTGGCCGATACCTCTAGACCCGCTAACGAGAAGTTCCTAAATCCTATTTCATCAAAGTCGGTCATGGCGGTTATTTCACCCACGGTAATGTCACGACCGTGGTGATGAAGGAGGGAAGTGATGATGTGGCAGAATGGAGTGCGCACTCGTCCCTGGGTCGTAACACTGGACGCATGCAGAATAGTATGAAACATGTGTAGTCCAATGTCAATGTCAAGGTGATGGACTAGGGCATACAGAAGAAAGGCATGAAAGGGTCGCATGGTCCCGAGATCTCTAGTGGAGAGTGGTAAGATACAGCGGACCAGGACTCTGTACAGGGCATAGTCCTGTGCCTGAAGGTCAATGGCTTGGAATCGTCTATTTGCGGGGAGTCTAGCTTCCCTATAGAAATAGGAGTGGATAGTGTCTAAGGTAATGTGAGAATAGGGAGGATCAAATGGAGGATTCCTAGGTGGATAGCAGCAAAATGTGGACTGGGAGGGTCGTAGTCCAAGGAATCGGTTCAACAAAGTAGGGGTGATAGACAGAGGTATCCCTTGAACAGTAGTGTGAAACATGAGATTATCTTGTCGAACTATGTTATTGTAGAATTCTGCACATAAGGATTCATTAATGGTATGAGTGCAGAAGACAAGATTATCTAATTGATAGAAGTTTATAATATTCATGGCTACGGGGCATGATTGGGTAAAGAAATGTCTATTAAGATAGCTTGTCTTGATAGGCTTGTAAATGGTTTGAGCAAACTTATTACATAATTCTAGAGTAGGGAACCTAGGGTCGGGACTTGGTTCGCCACCGGGGTTTGCTTGGTTTGCTCGGCGTCTTCTAAGTTAAGAGGTATAAGAAAAGAATGATTCTAAATGCATTAAAGAAATTAAAAGTAATTTTAAATGCATAAGATAAATCATACCGGGGAGGCATGGTGAGATTTGGGAAGCACAAGTGTCACTTGATCTTCTTGGAAGGAAGGAAGTGAGGAAGGAAGTTGGTTTTTGGTGTGGGAAGAGGAGGAGGTTCGGATGCCCTTATATAGGCATTTTAATGGGGCGCCCAGGAGCTCCTGAGCGCCCGGGTCAGTGGTTTCTGCCTTTGGCAGAGACTGCGGCTGGATGGGGGCGCCCGGAGTGCTCCGGGCGCCCGGGTCAGGATGTGTTTGCAGCTTTTGCTGCAGTGACTGTGATGGGGGCGCCCGCTTGGTTCCGGGCGCCCTGGTCAAAGGTCAGAGGCAGCTTTATGCCTCGAGGGAAGAAAAAGGCATTGGGGGGGGGGTGCCCGGGGAGTCACGGGCGCTCCGGGCTGTATAGGAAAAAGACAAATTTTATGTCTTGTCATCGTTTGACCAAGGTTTAATCGGTTTGACCATAGTTTGAATTGATTTGACTGCCTTGACTGTGGTTTGACAATGTTGACCATGGTTTGACCGTGTTGACCATGGTGACCATGGTTTGACCATGATCTGAACTACAGGATTAACTCATAATTTAGGCATTAAAGAATTTACAATTGAGTCTTAATCTTACTGTCTCACCCAATCTAGGGTTTTCAATCACGTTAGCCTTATAGGTTTTGTGAGACAGGTTTTGATAAAAGACTTTTTGAAAAACATAATTTATTTTGAAAGTCTTAAATAATTTTGAAAACAGTTTTATTTTTAAAAATATTTAAGTCTACAAGTAATTGAAATTTGTGTTAGATTTAAATTTTACAAAGACTAATTTGAATTTGAATTTCAGAGATTGGCTTCCAGGTCTTGGCGAGGCACTAGGCCTTCTTTGGCCGTAGCCTTATTGGATCATCAACCCTTTCCTTGACAAAGCCTTTCAATGAAATTTCATTTTCAAAATTAATCTTTGAAAAATTCTGGTCTAACTAGTTTGGGTCTTGGATCGGTAGCTTCGGCTAGTTTCACCAGTCTAAAGAGACCAAGTGTACTTGATCTTATTAGAATTGGTTTCCCTAACGTACTATCATCTCACCTCCACCCAATACTATGTTGTCAAGTTTCAGTTAAGTTTGTTTAGTCCTTATACTAACCATTCCTAAGTCTAAGCATGGTAAATTGTAGAAATTTAAATAAACAATCAATCAGGCAAATTGCAAGAATTAAATTCTATTTAACAATAAATATAGTTTTTAATTTGGCTCCCCCTGGACTAAAGCCACGGTAATGATTAGGCAAGATGTGAATCTTGTCCTTGGGGATCCAATACTGATTTGATCCAGTTGGTTTGTTCAGGTACAGTTTAGGTACCCATGCCTGAACTTTACTTCTGGACTGATTCAGTACAGCAAAGTAAGATCTTTGTCGGGATTTGGTTCTATAGCCAAGTCCGGATCGATTTAGAACGGACTTCTGTTTTCCAAGAATCATGTCAAGACCCTTGGAACCAGAAGTGAATCGTTCTAAGGCAGCTCTAAGATCTTTAACTTGAGTTTTCAGGGAGGAGTTCTCTTTCTCAAGTTTTTCAACTTGAGTAGGAGTTCCTTCTTGAACTTTCTCGGTTAATGATTTAGAGTCAGCTCCCTCTTTCAGGAGTTTTACTTCCTGTCGGAGGGATTCGACTCGGTGTTTGGCTTTCGCCAAATCTCGAGAAAGATACGAAATAAGTTCATTTAACTGACTTCTATTGAAACCACTTACCTTGATTTCGCCGTCTTCTGAAAAGGTTAGTCTGCCGTCGTCCTGTTCAGACTCTGACTCGGTCTCGACTTCTTCTGAGGCGGTCAGGGCTAGTAGGTTTGATTGGGGTGCTTTTTCTTCTTCTTCTGAGGAAGATTAATCCCAGGTTGCTTGGAGTGCTTTCTTTCTTCTTGTCTTCTTGGTCTCCTTTAGGTTTGAACACTCCGTCTTGTAGTGGCTCTTCTTCTTGCACTCGTAGTAGGTCACGTTGGGCTTGTTTTTGTCATTTGTGGGTTCAGCTGGTTCGTCCTTTCTTCAGCTTGTTTTCCATCTGTTGGTTTGGTTCTTCAATTCTTTATAGTAGCTTCGGGCTAGTCGGACCAGCTTAGGTCGATCTCCTTCTTCATCTTCTGAGTCTGAGTCTGAGTTAGACTCGAGTTCAGGTTGTGGCTTTTTCTTTGTTGTCCTTCCAATTTTTCCTGCAACAAAGGCAATACCTTTCTTGGCCAAATTGCAGTTAGTTTGTTCATGCAGTTCTAATTCGGAAAACAATTCATCTAATTTTATTTTTGAAAGATCCCTTGAGACCTTGTATGCATCTACCATAGATGCCCACAAGGTGTTTCTAGGGAAAGCATTTAAAGCATACCTTATTAGGTCACGGTTTTCGACCTTGTGACCTATAGTGTGAAGACCGTTCATTAATTCTTGGATTCGTGCGTGAAGCTGGGCTGCTGTTTCGTTGTCGGCCATCTTGATGGTATACAATTTGTTCAAGAGCAGATCTCTCTTGCTGATCCGAGTGTCTGATGTTCCTTCGTGCAGCTCGATCAGTTTCATCCACAGCTCCTTAGCACTGTTGAAGGGGCCCACCCGGTTCAGCTCCTCTTTTGTTAAGCCGCATTGGAGGGTCTGAGTCGCCTTTGCATCGGCTTCAATTTTGCGCTTCAGAGCGGTGTCCCACTCTGTGTAGCTTTGAGGAACTCCTTCAGCATTTTTGGGTATCTCCAGTCCGGACTGGATGATTATCCACATGTCCACCTGAGTTTTCAGGTGGACCTCCATTCGACTTTTCCAGTAGGAAAAGTCTTCTCCACTGAAAAGTGGAGGTCTGGCGGTGCTGAATCCTTCTTGCATGGCCATTTAATCTGAAAAAAAATAACTAACAAAAAAATTTCCAAGACTTGGTCTTGGATTAGTAGTGCGGGATAAGGAAAATAAAATATCGAGGGGTGTTGCACCAACCTCGATTAACGAAAAAAATTCGAACGAAAAATTTAGTAGAAATTCGAACGAGAAAAAGTAAATAAAAGAAATCCGAAAAATTTTCAAACTGGTGGTTGCACCAAATTTGAACTTCCCCGCTCTGATACCACTTGTTGGATCGAGAGAACCGATAGAGGGGGGGTGAATATCGGAAAGCGTTCGGATTTAAGATAGAGAGTTTGCACAGCGGAAGATTAAAAGCAAAACACGCAAACACAATTATTTTTACTTGGTTCGGAGCCTAGGTCGACTCCTACTCCAAGGCCCACGGTCGTTGACCGTTTTCTGCGGGCAATTCTATAAGTGCGCGAAAAACAGTTTACAGGAATTTTACAATTGCAGTATAGTAAACTTAAAGAAAAATTGCTCCTCGTTACCGACGTCCAATGTAGATTGAATCTTGGAGCGGAGGGACGTCGTCGGCTCGAGTTGGGAGGATTCTGGAGCAGTGCGCGGGAGCAGAAGAGTGTAGAAGCGTTGAAGAAATCGTTGTTCTGAGCCTTGGGGTCGAGGGCCCTTTATATAGCCCTGGGGGCGCCCGGATCGTCGGGGGCGCCCCCCCCACGTGTCAGTCGATCCGGTAATTGCTCGGTCAGCTTCTGATCCCTTTAAATTCGGGATCAGCTTTGACCGGGGCGCCCGGAGCGCTCGGGGCGCCCGGAGTTCTCGGGGCGCCCGTATTGACCGGGTCAAGCTTTCATCTGTTGGCTTCGAGGGGAGCTGCTTCGGTAGTTGGCGCTGGGGGCGCCCGCAGCATGCGGGGCGCCCGGAGCGATGGGGGCGCCCGGAGCATCCGGGGCGCCCCGACAGTCAGTTGTCGAAGCAGAGTTTGCTCCTGCTGGTTGGTCTTCACCTTGGGGGCGCCCGGAACATCCGGGGCGCCCTGCTCAGCTTCTGCCTCACTCCTTTGAGGCTCTCTGAGCTGCAGACACTCAGTCCTTCGGTCCTGCATCCAGGGTTAGTCCAAAAAGCAGTAACATATTAATTTTTATACAGCCTTAGCTGTCTTGGTTCTGACTTTGGGTCTCCAAAATGGAGCCCTAGGTCGAACCGACGCCTACTGTTCCCTCGACGGGGAACGCGTCCTCACCTACTCCTCTCGGGAGAATGTACCTGATGCCAACCGCTCCTCTGGTTGGACTTTTGCCTCGCGGTCCTTCGCCAGGTCTTGGATGCCGAGCTGTCCTTCGCCCGGTGCCTAGCATTCCTTCGCTAGGGCTTCAATCCCAAGCTGTCCTTCGCCTGGCGCCTAGCAGTCCTTCGCTAGGGCTTTTTACCCTAGCATTCCTTCGCCAGTGTCTAGCAGTCCTTCGCTAGGGTTTTGTACCCTGGCATTCCTTCGCCAGTGCTTAGTATTCCTTCACTAGGGCTTTTTACCCTGGCATTCCTTCGCCAGTGCCTAGCATTCCTTCGCTAGGGCTTTTTTTTTACCCTGCACACTAGTGTAACATTGTTAGATAACAAGTGAGACTTAACTTTTGAACCCTGTTGCCATTATCAAAACACAGGTTTGACTTGGGTGCTTTCTGCACCAACAGACTGGTCTTTCTGTGAGTTTCGTCTTAGCGCTATCAGTTGATTGCTTCCCTTGCCAATCGATTGCCCAGCTTACAAACTCACTTTCAACCTCTCCGGAGTCCATCCTTTACGTATGCCTTGAAGTCCACTTCCTCGGCTTTCCCCTTGATGTTGTCTTCCTTCGGCTCTCGTCCCTCGGATGCGCACACAAGCCCGTAGCTTGTCCCCATGCCATCCTTCGCATATGCCTTTAAAGTCTACTTCCTCAGCTCGCCCTATGAAGTCCTCTTCCTTCGACTCTCGTCCCTCGGATGCTTTACTCTTTTATTCCTCATGTGTGGTTCACTGAGTCCTGCAAGACTCAAATACACACACCAAATCAATATGAAAACCTAACTTAATCGTATTGACATACACATCAAACCCCATGATCTATCCAATCAAACTTGAGTTGATTGCACCAACAGTTTAGACGAACTAGCACCAACGTTGGTGCTTGTTATTCGCATGAACTAGCCCCAACGTTGGTGCTGGTTTATGTGAAAAATCAACACCAACGTTGAGGTTAGTTTGTGCGAATAACCAACACTAATATTGGGGCAACACCAGCACCAACGTTGGTTAGTGGTTTTCCTAAAATTCATGTTAATGGTTTAAGTAAATCAGCACCCTTTCTTGATGGAATATAGATATTTACAAGCATACCACAATTTCGATGAGAGTATTCAATTCTAGTGAAACTCATCCTTAGAAGCAAGAAAAGATTTTCTTGATATATTCATAACTACTTTTTAAACTGATACATTGTTAGTGCTTCCACCCACCTATAGTGTATATCAATCAGAGACTTAACATTAATGGAAGAAAATCTCTGTGAAGATTAGCAATACATTCCCCAAGTTGGTGATAATCGAAAGCCAAAAATTAGAATGAAATTTATACCATGGGAGAAGGCATTTGCATTCTATAATTAGTATGCCTGAGAAGCAGGATTTAGGGCAAGAATAAATAATAGTAAGAAAAATAAGAAAACTAATGAAGTTACCTAGAAAAGATTTGAATGTTTTAAAGAAGGACATATGATGATCAACAGAATATGCAAGCACAAGGTAGTAAAATAAAATAGACAAGAGTATGTGGCAAAGTTAGAATTGGATGTAAGTCAAAGATTTCATTAGTGAAGGACAAGCTGGACCTAATTGGGTTCTCACTAACTTCGTTGAAAGTCATAATCATCCTCTAACTACTTCAAAGGTTAATTTGCTACTCTCACATTGTAGTTTTTCTGCAACAAAGAAAGTATTGACTCAACAGTATTCAAACACTAATGTGTCAACTTGTTAACAAGTACGATTATTAGATATAGAGTATAGAGTGCTTGAACATATAGGTTGCATAGCAAGAGATATTCGAAAATTCGAATAAGAGCTTAGGGATGACTAGAAAAGTATTGATGCCAAAACACTTATTGAGTTATTTGCCACCGAGGAGAAAAATCAAGTTTTTTTCTTTGATTACGATACTAATACAGATAATAAATTTAGTAAGTATTTTTGGGTGGATCATGTATCAAGGAGGGCATATAGTGTATTTGGTGATATAGTTGTATTTGATACGACATATAACACTAACAAATATGGTTTGATTTTTTGCACCATTTATAGAAGTTAATCATCATCAACAGTCAATTGTTTTTAGTTTTGGGTTTCTAGGTGATGAAAAAATTGAGTTTTTTGTTTAGTTGCTTAACAAGTTCCTAGAAGCCATGCCTAAAGGTGCACCAATTGTTATAATCACCGATCATGATCCTGCTATGACAAATATTATTGCACAAGTTTTCTCTCAAACTATGCATCGTTATTGTTTGTGGCATATATTGAATAAATTCCCAAATAAATTAGACCCTTTGACTTTTTCAAAACTATAATTAGAGCATAAAGAATGTTATTGTAAATGCTAGATCATCTAATGAATTTGAAAAAAAAATGATGAACCAGGCAGCAGATAAATTGAACCTGGGGTGACCGACCCGACCCCACGGAAGTTTTCCACTGGTCACCAGGGTAAATTGGGAAGCACTCGCGGTGGGCAGTCTAGAAGCCCAGCGTCCCAGGGTTCGCGCCCCATTTGGAGGAAAAATTCCTGCAAAATGTGTCGTAGCTAGGGATCGAACCGCGGATGCCTGGGTTAATAACTAGTTACACTACCGCTGCACCATAGCCCCGAGGGCATCATCTAATGAATTTGAGAAGTCATGGGAAGAGGTTATTAAGTCTGCTAACTTGGAGAAAAATAATTGATTGTCGTTGATGTATGACATGCTACATAAGTAGGTCCTAGTTTATTTTAGGTATCTATTTTGTACTGGAATGTCAAGTAGTCAGAGATCTGAAAGATCACATTCATTTTTCAAGAGGTATATCTCAAATAAAAACTCATTGATGGATTTTATAACCTGTTTCAATAAGGCACTAAGACACCTAAGACACAATGAGTTAATTGCTGACCATATAGATATGAACGAAAGTCCGAAGTTTAAGACAAACTGGTTAATGAAAATTCAAATGGTTAAGCTGTACACAAAAAAATTATGGCTGGAGTTTCAAAGTAAATTGAGTGATAGTCATGGATATTATATGGAAAAAGCATATACATTAGTTAACTCAGTGGTTTACCATGTGATGAATTTTCAAAGTTATTTTTCATCCAAATCAAGAGTCCTCACACATGACCAAAAGAGCAACTATATATCTTGTAGCTGTATGAAATTTAAGTTTGAGGACATTTTGTTGGTGCAAAGAGCATCAGTTATGAACAGTCAACCTCTAGTGTTTCGATGTTTGACAATATACTAAGGTCTAGTCAAAGTGATCAAGGGTTAAGCCAAACAAAACCTGAGTTTGGGAGGGTAAACCCAGGTTTGATAAGTTTGACAAAGGGTTAGCCAAACAGGACCTGATGTTTAGCAGTGACAATATACTAAGGTCTAGTCAAAGTGATCAAGGGTTAAGCCAAACATGACCTGATATTTGGTAGGGTAAACCTAGGTTGGATCAGTTTGACAAAGGGTTAACCAAACAGGACATGATGTTTGGCAGTGACAATATACTCAGATATAGTCAAAGTGATCAAGGGTTAAACCAAACATGACCTTATGTTTGGTAGGGTAAACCCAGGTTTGATCAATTTGACAAAGGATTAAGCCAAACAGGATTTGATGTTTGGTAGAGTGAATAGAACCCAGGGTTGGTTAGTTTAACCAAGGGATAAGCCAAACAGGACTTGATGTTTGGTAGACAGACTAAACTTGTATCTGGTCAGATAGACCAAAGAACTGAGCCAAACAGGATTTGATGTTTGGCAAAGAGAAGTATAGTCAGGATTAAGATGACTAGCAAAGAAATCATTATGAAGGGAAGAAATCCTAGTGATTGAAGCTAGGTGGAAGAAATCCTAGTGAGTAAGGCTAGGTGGAAGAAATCCTAGTGAGTGAAGCTAGGTGGACGAAGTCCTGGTGAATGAAGATGGGCACAAAGTCTTGGTCCGGGGGACTAAGCACGAAGTCCTAGTCGGGGAATAGGCAACGGAGCCTTTACCGAGCAGGGATTACGGATAGAAGTAGAGACTGGTTGAGGTCAGACGTCTCGAGATCTGGGTTCTCAGAGGCCGAGCAAAAATCCAGCCGGAGGTCCCAATTGGCAAAAGACTTAGCCGAGCGGGGATCGCGGATAGAAGTAGAGATGGGTCGAGGTCGGACATCTTGAGATTCGGGTTCTCGAAGGCTGAGCAAAAGTCCAACCAGAGGCCCCGGTTGGCAAAAGATAACTTCTCCAGGGTGGAGTAGGTGAGGATGCGTTCCTCGAGAAAGGGAACAATAAGCGTCGATTGGACCTAGGGTTTCAGTTGAAATCCAAAGTCAGAACCAATCATTAAGACTTAAGATTATGTGTTTTTGTCTTATGTTTATTTTCTTGCAGGTACCTGGAGTTGGAGGCAAGATAGGAGAGCAAACATAGGAAAAACAAGTCATGGGAAAAAGCTTCCTAGGTGCCTGATATGAATCAGGCTCCCAGTATGGGTGGGCGCCTTGGCTTAAGGGTGGCCTTCCCAAGCACCCACTAAAGCCAGGCGCCTGAAGCTTCCCAGGCGTCTGACTGGTCCCAGGTGCCTGGGAAGCTAGCTTTATCCCTGCACCTATTTCGTTGGATACGGATCAAGTTTGACTGGGATATGAGGTGCCCCATACCTTATCAGGCACCCAAGATGCTAGTATAAAAGGGTTCGACCCCTCACTTCAGAACACCAAGTTTTCAATCTGTCTACACATTCTGTGTGAAGCAAAAAGCGCTAAGTCGAAGCTCTGCGACCAAGGAAGCTCCAGGAGGAAGTGCGTTACACTTTGGACTTCCGGATTGGCCAGATCTTCATTTTCCGTTGGTGTGCTTTTTCATTTACAAGTTGTACATAACATTATTCTTTTGTACTTGTAAATAAAACTATAAGGCGAGTTTTCTCCGCCTCTAGAAATTCTGGAAAGAAGACCAATAGTGGACTCACGCCGAGTACATAGGCCTTAGACGTACTGACCCTGGGGGGTTGGGAACCAAGTAAATAAATTTCGTGTATTTGCTATCTCTGTTTATTTTATATTCTGCTATGTACTAATACTTTGATAGAAAGACGATCGAACGACAAAGTTCCGAGAAAAAGTTCGAGTCGATATTCACCCCCTATCGACCGACACCGATCCCACATGTTCCATGCAGACATATATTAGCTTTTTTTTGTATCAACCAAGTATTTCATTTGTCGGAGAAGTATATACTCAAACGATGGACATGAGATGCAAAGATTGAAGCAATATATGGTTTGGGAAAACAAAATATAACTGATGATCTAGAAAGGCTTTTAATGATAATATTGGTGCAATTTGCACTAATGATCAAACTCAGGTTGTGATGAATGATAAATAAGTTAAAGTTAGGTTTGTGGTTATTTAACCTTTTTATTGAGTGTGCATGTTTGAAAGACTTAGAACCAGACACTAGGTTGAAGTCTAGGGTGGTGGAGTACTGGCGGGAAGTTCAATTGGGTTTGCGGGGCCTAACAACTAGCTGAAGTCTAAGTTGGTGGAGACTTGATAGGAAGTCCAGATGAGGCATCTGGCAAGAAGTCCTAGTGGGTTAAGAGGTCAAGTAGAACTACACAAAGGTAAGTGAAGTAAGTTACTTGACTTTGGGTGCGGTCCAACTTAGAACCATTTCGAATCTCTAAGTTGAGGCCTTTGACTAGATCTTGATCTTGGAAAGATAGGGGTTATTTAATACTTAGTTTATTTAGTCTATATTATAGTTATGCTAACCTTGTTTTGCAGGGTATTTGTTATTTTAGATTAATGTGATTTTGTAGGGTTTAAACTGCAAAAGTTACCTTGGATGAACAGTGCCCGAGGCGACTCAGTTGGAATAGGAGGTGCCTTGAGTGCTTGAGGGTGCCTCCGCGTAGCTGGCACTGCGGATAAAAGTTTAGCGAACTGAGGGGCCTCAGGTTAGAATCGAGGCGTCTTAGTTGGGAACCGAGGCACCTCGAAGGGGTTCCAATGTGTCTTCCAAAGGATTAGAAGCGAGATCAAAGGCTTCGGATCGAGGATAGAGTTTCCTTGATTTAAGGTGCCTCAGTTGGGAATTGAGGCGCCTCAGATGTCCTTTATAAGGACTTGCTGCCGAGAGATGAAAACAAGGATTCTTAATCAATTCTTTTTATGACTTCAAACTCTCGCATTCATTATGCTTCCTCTTCTTCCTGTTGCGGCCCCGCTTCAACACAATTATGTCCGACTGCTGCTGTAAGTTTAACATCAATACACGAGTCGATCAAAATTCTATACGTGTGTTAGGTAACGCTTTTAAAGCTATTTATTTGTACTTAATTATATCAAGTAGGAAGTGTAGTGTTGCTACACTTCCTACTCATCTTTTGTACTCGATCACTCTATCGAGAGTTTACCAGTAGAGGGTATTAGTGGATTGCCCATCGAAAAGGTCCACAAGACCTGGGCCTTGCAGTAGGAGTCGCAGGCTATGAAGCAAGTAAAACCGACTTGTGTTCACATAATTACTTTTTTGTATTTTCCGTTGTACTCGCTCATGTTTTTATAACTTCGAAAAAGCATCATTTATTTTTAAAAAGTCACAAGATTTTCCTATTGGATCGTGTTCGTCTTGCTAGAGGGGGGTTGAATAGCAATTCTTCGATTTTTCTACCTATCACGCTAACAAGCGCAAGCGGAAATCTAAATACAAATAAAACAATGCTAACGCAAACCTATTTACGTGGTTCGGAGATGATGCTCCTACTCCACGACAGTCCGTAAGGTGGACGATCCCTCGATCCTTCGGCGGATCACTCCCCGGATGCCCTCCGGCTAGCTCGTGTAACTCCTTATAGGTGGAAAAACCTCGCCACAAACTCGGACACACTTCTGAGCACCAAAGACTACTAACAAGCCCTAACCAAGCTTGTTTCGTCAAGAGTTCTCAGCCAAACCCGAGCCCCTTTAAATAGGTCTCAAGGCTGAAACTCTCGCTACCAGTCGACTGCCCCCACTCAAATTCGACCGTTATAAGCCAATGTTTGAATTCTTCTGCCACTTACCAGTCTACTACTCTCACAATAGTCGACTGATCTTGCTGTGGGGTTTACCAGTCGACTGCCAGAACCCCAATCGACTGCCCACCTAGGTTTTCCTTCCCGAGTACATTTCTCTCCTCACTCGACCCCTAGGATTTCCCTGAGTACATTCCCTCAGCACTCATACCCTCACGACTCAGCTGACTCCTCACCAGCAGCCTCGACTGTTGCCTTCATGCCCTCTTCGTCTTCGGCCCTCGTCCCTCAGATGTGCGCACAAGCCTCCAGCTTACCTCCATGTCATCCTTCACGTACGCCTCGAAGTCCGCGTCCCTTGGCTCATCGTCCCTGCTATCCATGGTCCTCGGGTGCACACAAGACCACGGCTTGCCTCTATGCCACCCTTCACCGTACCTGAAGCCGTCCAGCTATGTTAATATGTGTAACCTGCAAACCTACACACTCACATACACATATTAGAACACAAGGGTAAACCTAACTTAAACTCTTTGCCCAAACATCAAAACTCATGGTCACTCCGGACCATAGATTGCCCCAACAATCTCCTCCTTTTTAATGTTTGGCAATACGTTTAAGTTAGGGAAAACAAATAGCAAAACACAATGCTAACAACCATTTGGACTTACGTTGCCAAGACTCCACCTTGGACTTACACCGCCAAAGCATATGCAATGCAAACATGAATCTTATCACAAGGCATCCCCACACCTAATCTCCCCGAGTTAGGAATTTTTATAAAAATGGATTTTTTAAGAACCTCCCCAAGGCTCCTCATACATTGGACTTACAAAGGCTTTTTAAGAACCTCTCTAAGGTCCCCCTTACGCCAAGAATGGAGCAATCATGCTCCCCCTTTTTCTAAGCTCCCCCTAAACCTAGGGTTTCTTGTAAAGGCGTATTTGGTTTCCCAAATTAAACCCAACACTTCTCCCCCTTTGCCATACATAAAAAAGATCCAACAATTTCACCCTTATTGGACTCTTTAACCTCTAAATGATTATAAACATAGTGTACTAACCCCTCACAAGAATTCACATCAATTGGACATTTTTTAATGGCTGGAACCCCAAATCAGTCTGTACCAGTCGACTGCCCCCTGGGCCAATCGACTGACACACCGAAATAGATTTTCAGCATTTCTGACTCAACTTCAGAAATGCGCCAGAAATTTCACAAATCTTCAAAAATTCCTAAATTTGTGGGAGAGGTTTGTGGTACTCATACCTACTTGGGAAAAATACATCCAAAAATGTATCTATCACCATTCCCAAGATTGACACAAAATCCAAAACTACCTAATTAGTTTAATTAAACTTTGACCTAAAGTCCTAGTTTTGGTTTCCTCTTGATGTCTTTGCCCATACCAATCCACAATGCATCCCTAGCATTGATTTATATGACATTTATACATCAAAAACCAACTTTCATGCTTTATGACCCCAATGTCATATTTCATGCATGAAACTCAAATTCAACGTCCTAAACCCCAAGAATTGAGACTCAAGTTCATCTCCAACTCTTTTGGCACACTCCATGGTCCGCCTAGACCTCCTAGAGAGACATATCCCGAGATCCATTTACCATATATCCCAAAGACTCCTAGAGCTCCCTCTTGAGCTCTTAGCCTTAGCCACATCCCTAGGTGACTCAACAAATACTAGACCACACCGGTGTACCCCGGTGATTCTTGGCCTACAAACTTTACCTTCTTAACCTTAGACATCTTGTCCTTGGTTAAGTCCTTCCTTTTGCTTTCAAATGACACTCCCTTGTCATTTTTGGATTTCCCCTCCTTGCCATAATTATATGTCACCCTAGCATATTTCTTTCCATTAGCATTGGAGACCTTAGACTAGTAGCCCACCCCCGATCTATCATTGTTGGGTTTTAGACTACCCAACACCATATCTAAACCCTTAGATCCAACCGCGAATCTTCCTAGGGTTTTCTCCAATTTATCACGTCTTGCCCTCAAGGCTTGATTTTCCCTTTCTAGACTTTTAACCCTATAATCCACATGTCCACCTTGTACATTTCTAGACCTACCCATCTTCCTAGGCATATGCCTCCCCTTTTTGGATTTTTGCCTTGATCCTTAAATCCAAAGGTCTTAGATTTATCATGATGCATGACCTTTCTAGGGTTTTGATCTACCTTGTTAACCTTATTCCTATCATTATACTTTAATCCATGATTATGCACAAGCAAGCATTGTTCATTATTTCTAACATGCTTGAAGGACCTTAAGTTTGAATTGCATTTCAATTTAAAGTTAGGGATTACCTCCCTTACCCTTGTAGCTCCCCCTTGATGTGATCTACTCTTCTTTTCTTCTTTTTTCCATCTTCTTAAATGCTCCATTTTCTTGAGCTTTCCACTCCTTGGGCATTTCGTGTGGTAGTGTCCTAGCTCACCACACGTGAGGCATCTAATTTTCTTCCTTTTTTTTGGATTTCCTCATTCCTACAACCCATGTTAAATTTAGAAGGAATTGAAATGGGTTTAGGGTTTACCTCCCTTTTCTTACCCTTTGGACACTTGTCCTTGTAGTGCCCTTTTCATGCACCCAAAGCACACTATGTGGTCCTTTGTCCTTGCTTTGGTGGAGGTAGGAGCTTCTACTTGCTCCGATATAGATGAGGGTCTCTTCTCCCCCTCAATTCTTGAATTTGACACATCTTCTTCTTCTCTTGATGAGGTAGATGATCTTTCACTATCTTGTGTCACTTTACTTGATGATGTTACAATTCTTTTTCCTCTTGGTCTTCTTGGACCATTGAACTTATCTCTTTGGACTCCTCCACTATTTGAGCTCGGGTAGGGTTTTCATGAAATTCTTTCAACTTGTTCCACAACTCATATGCACTTCTATATTCCCCTACACCACTCAAAACATCATTAGGCAAAATATTAACTAATATACCAATTACCTTCTCATTTGCCCTAGAATGTGCTTGTTGCTCCTTAGTCCAATATCTAGGTCGGACCTTTTTCCCATGCTTGTCTCTTGGAATCTTGAATGGTTCTTCTAGCACCATCATGCATTCCCAATCCATTCCAAGCCAAGTCTTCATCCTTGTCCTCCAATAGTCGAAATCTTCATGATCATACGGAGGTGGAATGTTGATATCATCCCCCAACTTGTCTTCCATCATTTTCTCCTCTAGCTTGTGCTCCTTTGGCGATTATTCCAACAAGAGCGAACCTCTGCTCTGATACCACTTGTTATATCGTGTTCGTCTTGCTAGAGGGGGTGAATAGCAATTCTTCGATTTTTCTACCTATCACGTTAGCAAGCGCAAGCGGAAATCTAAATACAAATAAAACAATGCTAACGCAAACCTATTTACATGGTTCGGAGATGACACTCCTACTCCACGACAGTCTGTAAGGAGGACGATCCCTCGATCCTTCAGCGAATCACTCCCTGGATGCCCTCCGGCTAGCTCGTGTAGCTCCTTGTGGGTAGAGAAACCTCGCCACAAACTCGGACACACTTCTGAGCACCAAAGACTACTAACAAGCCCTAACCAAGCTTGTTTTGTCAAGAGTTCTCAGCCAAACCCGAGCCCCTTTAAATAGGTCTCAAGGCTGAAACTCTTGCTACTAGTCGACTGCCCCAAGGGCAGTCGACTGCTACCACAGTAGTCGACTGATCTTGCCATGGGGTTTACCAGTCGACTGCCAGAACCCCAATCGACTGCCCACCTAGGTTTTCCTTCCCGAGTACATTTCTCTCCGCACTCGACCCTAGGATTTCTCCAAGTACATTCCCTCAGCACTCGTACCCTCACGACTCAGCTGACTCCTCACCAGCAGCCTCAACTGTTGCCTTCACACCCTCTTCGTCTTCGACCCTCGTCCCTCAGATGCGCACACAAGCATCCAACTTGCCTCCATGCAATCCTTCACGTACGCCTCAAAGTCCACATCCCTTGGCTCATCGTCCCTATTATCCATGGTCCCTCGAGTGTACACAAGCCCACGGCTTGCCTCCATGTCATCCTTCACCATACCTGAAGCCGTCCAGTTATGTCAATATGTGTAACCTGCAAACCTGCACACTCACATACACATATTAGAACACAAGGGTAAACCTAACTTAAACCCTTTTCCTAAACATCAAAACTCATGGTCACTCCGGACCATAGATTGCCCCAACATTCCCCCTCCCCCCTCCTCCTCCTCAAGTGCAATGGTCCTACAAGTGGTATTTGAGTTAGGTTTACTCTGGATCGGTGCAACCTCTATAAGAGCCGAGGGTTTGAATTTATTTTATTCGATTTTTAATTTTTCATGTACAATCTAGATTTGGTACAATTATCTATCTTTAGACAACCTTCTTTTGCGTTTGGATTTACTCAAAGTTGGTGCAACGCCACTCGAGTCGTTTTTATTATTCTTTTCCTCCCACACTACTAATCCAAGACCTAGTCTTTGTTAGATCAATGTCAACTTGCTAGAGGGGGTGAATAGCAATTTTCGCTTTCTTCCTACAAGGTTAGCATGCGCAAGCGTAAATAATAACAATAAAACAAACAAACGCTAACACCACCTGATTTACGTGGTTTGGAGATGATACTCCTACTCCACGACAGTCCGTGAGGTGGACGATCCCTTGATCCTTCAGCGGATTACTCCCCGGATGCCCTCCGACTAGCTCATGTAGCTCCTTGTGGGTGGAGAAACATCGCCACAATCTCAAGTACACCTCTGAGCACCTAAGACTACTAACAAGCCTTAACCAAGCTTGTTTCGTCAGAGGTCTCCAGCCAAACCTGAGCCTCTTTAAACAAAGCTCAAGGCTGGAAAATACCCTACCAGTCGACTGCACCCAGGGCAGTCGACTGGTCCCACTGAAATTCGACCATTGTAGCTCAACGTTCGAATTTTCAGCCTACTCAACCAGCCGCAACCAGTCGACTGGACCAGGGTCAGAAACATTCTTTGAGTTTCGAGTCTTGCTGGCAGTCGACTACCTTTCTCCCAGTCGACTGTCCAGCTTATACAATCACTCTTCCTCACTCCAACAACCCTCCTTCATGTGTGCCTTCAAGTCCACTCCCTTGGCTTGCCCCTTGAAGTCCTCTTCCTCTGGCTATCGTCCCTCGGATGCGCACGCAAGCCTTCCCTTGGCTTGCCTCCATGCCACCCTTCACGTGTGCCCTTTGAAGTCCACTTCCCGGCTTGCTCTTGGAGTCTTCTTCCCTCGGCTCTCGTCCCTTCATGACTCAACTGACTTTTCACCAGCAGCCTTCACTGCTGCCTTAGCACCCTCTTTATCTTCGGCTCTCGTCCCTCGGATGCACACAAGCCTCCAGCTTACCTCCATGTCATCTTTCACGTATGTCTCAAAGTCCATGCCCCTTGGCTCATCATTGTTAGATCGTTACGCCTTGCTAGGGGGGTCAATAACAATTTTTGACTTTCTTCTCTACCTACGTTGTTAGTGCGCAAGCGGAAATACAATAAAACAAGACTAACAACTAAACAATGCTAACAATACCTATTTACGTGGTTCGGAGATGAAGACTCCTACTCCACGACAGTCCGTGAGGTGGACGATCCCTCGATCCTTCGGCAGATCACTCCTCGGATGCCCTCCGGCTAGCTCACGTAGCTCCTTGTGGGTGGAGAATCCTCGCCATAACCTTGAGTACACCTCTGAGCTCTAGAGACTACTAACAAGCTTTAACCAAGCTTGTTTCGTCAAGAGCTCCCAGCCCAAACTAAGTTCTCTTAAATAGAACTCAGGGTAGTAACTCACCCTAGCAGTCGACTGCTCCCAGGGCAGTCGACTGCTCCTAGGACAGTCGACTGCCCCCACTCAGATTCGACCGTTGACAGTCCAACGTTCGAATTCTGGCTACTTACCAGTCGACTGCTCCCAGAGCAGTCGACTGGTCCAAGGTCAGAAACCTTCTGTGAGTTTCTGTGTTCGCTGGCAGTCGACTGTTATATTCCCAGTCGACTGCCTAGCTTACAAACACACTCCTACTCACTCCGAAGGCCCTCCTCCATGTATGCCTTCAGGACACTCCCTTGGCTTACCCCTTGAAGTCTTCTTCCACCGGCTATCGTCCCTCGGATGCGCACACAAGTCGTCCCTTAGCTTGCTTCCATGCCACTCTTCACGTGTGCCCTTGAAGTCCACTTCCCAGCTTGCCCTTGGAGTCCTCCTCCCTCGGCTCTCGTCCCTTCATGACTTAGCTGACTCTTCACCAGCAGCCTTGACTGTTGCCTTCGCACCCTCTTCGTCTTCGCCCCTCGTCCCTTGGATGCACACAAGCCTCTAGCTTGTCTCCATGCCATCCTTCACGTACGCCTCAAAGTCCACTCCCATCGGCCCATCATCCCTCTACACCAAGGTCCCTCGGGTGCACACAAGCCTCCAGCTTGTCTCCATGCCACCCTTTACCGTACCGAAGCTGTCCAGCCAAGTCAATATGTGTAACCTGCACATCCTGCACACTCAAATAGATATATTAGATCACAAGGGTAAACATAACTTAAACCCTTTGCCCAAACATCAAAACACATGGCCACTCCGGACCATAGATTGCCTCAACAATCATCCCTGCTATCCATGGTCCCTCGGGTGCACACAACCTCCAGCTTGTCTTCATGCCACCCTTCACCGTACCGAAGCGGTCCAGCTAAGTCAATATGTGTAATCCTGCAAACCTGCACACTCAAATACACATATTAAATCACAAGGGTAAACCTAACTTAAACCCTTTGCCCAAACATCAAAACACATGGTTACTCCGGACCATAGATTGCCTCAACAATCTCCCCCTTTTTTTGATGTTTGGCAAAACATTTAAGTTAGGGAAAACAAATAGCAATAAATAGCAATAACAATGTTAAACAATCATTTGGACTTACATTGCCAAGACTCCATCTTGAACTTACACCGCCAATGCATATGTAATGCAAACATGGATCCTATCCCAAGGCATCCCCACACCTAACCTTCCCAAGAGTTAGGATTTTTACCAAAACGAGCTTTTTAAAACCTATCCCAAGGCTCCCCCTACATTGGACTTACAAAGACTTTTTAAGAACCTCTCCAAGATTCCCCTTACGCCAAGAATGGAGCAACCATGCTCCCCCTTTATCTAGGCTTCTCCTAAACCTAGAGTTTCTTGCAAAGGCGTGTTTGGTTTCCTAAATTAAACCCAACACATCTCCTCCTTTGTCATACATCAAATGATCCAACAATTTCCCCCTTATTGTACTATTTAACCTTTAAATGATTATAAACATAGTGTACTAACCCCTCACAAGGTTCCACACTTGTTTCACCTCAATTGGACACTTTTCAGCTGCTGAACACCCAATTCAGCCTGTATCAGTCGATTGACCCCAAGGGCAGTCGACTGACATGCTGAAAAACCCAATTTCAACTTTCTGAATCCAAATTCAGAAATGCACCAGAAATTCCACAAATCTCCAAAAATTCCCAAATTTTGTGAAGAAGTTTGTGATACCCATACCTACTTGGAAAAAATACATTCAACAATGTATCTATCACCATCCCCGAGTTTGACACAAAACCCAAACCTACCTATGAAAATTAAGGCATAACAAACAAGAGACAACCTCCCCCTTAACCTATGCCCTTTCCCAATTTTCAATTCACCAAGGTTAAGTTCTACCCAACTTAACACCATAACACCAAGTTAAGTTTTACCCAACTTAACATCACAAGTTTCCCATGTCAAGTTAATCCCAACTTAACACACAAGTTCTCCCCTTTTGACACCATCAAAAAAAAATTGCCCCAAGCAATCCTATCCCTTGTGCCAAAATGAACTCAACCTATTTCTGAAAAACCCCTCAGAAATCAACATACAAACTTACCAGTCAACTGCCCCCTGGGCAGTCGACTGATACAATCAACTTCTGAAATTCCAGCCTAATTTCAGAACTTCTAAACAATTCTAGAAAACCCGGAAAAATCTAAAAATTTGCAAACATATTTGGTAGGATATACTCTACCCTAGAAAAATATGGTTCCATGAAAAGTATCAAATGTGCTTGACTTTTGGTACAAACTCTAATTTCCTTAAACATGGTCATTTTGTATCAACTTTGAAACCTAACCATAATATCATGTGTTTGCCAACTCTATTCATTAATATTTCACACATATAACTGCCTTCAATTCTTCCCTTTTTCTTATATATCCTTAGTATGATAAAACCTCCTCTTCTTATCTCTTAACCCTAGATACATATGCACTTATCACTCTTCCTTGAATTCCATGATATCCACAGAGCCTCATTTCAACATTAAATCATGACATAAAATTTCATAAAGTAACATGAACCTTTCTTATGCTTCCAATTTTGCAAATTTTTATTATCCAATATGTATTTTCTCTTTAATCCTACGAATCAGTCGACTGCCCCTGTGACAGTCGACTAATAAACCGAACAGAAGGTTCCCAGTGACGAATTCACCTGGACCAGTCGACTAGTTCTGAACCAGTCGACTGGTACCTGAATTTCAATTTTTCAGCCTAAATTCAGAAATGTCTAATTAATTCCATAAATCTCCAAAAAATCTGAAATTTCGTGGAGAGATTTGTGGAGCCTATGTCTACTTAGGAAAAATATGTTTTCAAACAAATCTACTTCAGATCCCAAGATTGGCATGAAATTCAACCCTTCCTAAATTGTATCATTTAAGCTTATCTAAAAGTCCTAATTTTAGCCTCTCCTTGATGTATCCTCTCATTCCTAACCACAATACATTTCTAGCACTAAGTTGTATGACATTTACACATTAAATCCTAATTTCTATCAATTATAATCCTATTTTCATTTTTTCTCCATAAATCTCCTTTTAATGTGTTAATTCCCTAAGATTAAGAATCACCTTAGTCTTCTAAACCCTTTGGCACATTTTCTAATTCATCTAATTTCCTAGGAGAAAACCTCCTGAGACCCATTTACCATGGATCCCAAAGACTCCTAGAACTTCCCTTTGAGCTCTTAGTCCTAGTCACCTCCCTAGGTGACTCAATCCACACTAGACCACACCGGTGTACCCCCGGTGATTCTTGGCCTACAAACTTAACCTTCTTAACCTTAGACACATTGTCTTTGGTTAAGTCCTTTTATTTCCCTTTAAATGGCACCCCTTGTCATTTTTGGACTTCTCCTTCTTTCCATAATTATATGCTTCCCTAGCATACTTCTTTCCATTGGCATTGGAGACCTTAGACCGATATCCCAACCTCGATCTATCATGGTTGGGTTTTAAACTACTCAACATCATATCTAAACCCTTAGACCCAACCGTGAATCTTTCTAGGGTCTTTTCCAATTTATCAAGTCTCGCCTTCAAGGCTTGATTTTCCCTTTCTAGACTTTGAACCCTAGAATCCACATGTCCACCTTGGACATTCCTAGACCTACCCATCTTCCTAGACATATGTCTCCCTTTCTTGTGATTTATGCCTTGATCCTTAAGTGCAAAGGTCTTGGGTTTATCATGATGCATGACCTTTCTAGGGTTTTGATCTACCTTGTTAACCCTACTCCTATCATGATATTTAAATCCATGATTATGCACAAGCAAGCATTTTTAATTTATTCTAGCATGCATGGAGGAACTTAAGTGTGAATTACATTTTAATGTAAAGTTAGGGATTACCTCCCTTACCCTTGTAGCTCCCCCTCGATGTGAGCTTCTTTTCTTTTCCTCCTTCTCCCATCTTCTCAAGTGCTCCATTTTCTTGAGCTCTCTTTTCTCGGACACTTGGTATGATAGTGCACTAGCTCCCCACATGTAAAGCATCTAATTTTCTTTCTTTTCTCTTGGGCTTCTCCATTCCTACAACCCATGTTAGATTTAAAAAAAATTGAAGTGGGTGTAGGATTTACGTCCGTTTTCTTACCATTTGGACACTTGTCCTTGTAGTGTCCCTTTTCATTGCACCCAAAGCAAATAATGTGATCTTTGGTTCTTGCTTTGGTGGAGGTAGGAGCTTCTTCTTGCTCCGATATTGATGAGGGTCTCCTCTCCCCCTCAATTTTTGAAGTTGACACCTCTTCTTCTTTCCTTGATGAGGTAGATGATTTTTCACTTGATTGCACCTCTTTACTTGATAAGTTGACAATTCCTTTTCTTCTTCCCTTTCTTGGACTATTGAATTGATTTCTTTGGGCTCTTCCACCATTTGAACTTGGATAGGGTTCTTATGAAATTCTTCTAGCTTGATCCACAACTCATGTGCATTTTCATATTCCCCTACACCACTCAAAATATTATTAGGCAAAATATTAATCAATATACTAATTACCTTCTCATTTGCCCTAGAATGAGCTTGTTGCTTCTTAACCCAATATTAAGGCCTAAGCTTCTTCCCGTGCTTATCCTTTGGAATTTCGAAAGGCTCTTCTATCACCATTACACATTCTCACTCCATTCCAAACCAAGTCTTCATCCTTGCCCTTCAATAGTCGAAATCTTCATGATCGTAGGGAGGTGGAGTGTAGATATCATCCCCCAACTTGTCTTCTATTATTTTTCTCTCTAGCTGTCTTGCTCTCTCGGCGGTTAGTCCGTAGATGAGCGCACCAAACTCTGATACCACTTGTTAGATCGATGTCGGCTTGCTAGAGAGGGTGAATAGAAATTTTAGCTTTCTTTCTACAAGGTTAGCATGCGCAAGCGGAAATAATAACAATAAAACAAACAAACGCTAACACCACCTGATTTACGTGGTTCGGAGATAATACTCCTACTCCACGACAGTCCGTGAGGTGGACGATCCCTTGATCCTTCGGCGGATCACTCCCTGGATGCCCTCCGGTTAGCTCGTGTAGCTCCTTGTGGGTGGAGAAACCTCGCCACAATCTCAAGTACACCTCTGAGCACCTAAGACTACTAACGAGCCTTAACCAAGCTTGTTTCGTCAGAGGTCTCCAGCCAAACCCGAGCCTCTTTAAATAAAGCTCAAGGCTAGAAAACACCCTACTAGTCGACTGCTCCCAGGGCAGTCGACTGGTCCCACTGAAATTCGACCGTTGTAGCTCAACGTTCGAATTTTCAGCCTATTCAACCAGCCGCTACTAGTTGACTGCTCCCAGGGCAGTCGACTGGTCCAGGGTCAGAAACATTCTGTGAGTTTCGAGTCTTGCTGGCAGTCGATTGCCTTTCTCCCAGTCGACTGCCTTTCTCCCAGTCGACTGCCCAGCTTATACAATCACTCTTCCTCACTCCAACGACCCTCCTTCACGTGTGCCTTCAAGTCCACTCTCTTGGTTTGCCCCTTGAAGTCCTCTTCCTCTGGCTATCGTCCCTCGGATGCGCACGCAAGCCTTCCCTTGGCTTGCCTCCATGCCACCCTTCACGTGTGCCCTTTGAAGTCCACTTCCCGGCTTACCCTTGGAGTCTTCTTCCCTCGGCTCTCGTCCCTTCATGACTCAGCTGACTCTTCACCAGCAGCCTTGACTGTTGCCTTCGCGCCCTCTTCATCTTCGGCTCTCGTCCCTCGAATGCACACAAGCCTCCAGCTTACCTCCATGCCATCCTTCATGCATGCTTCGAAGTCTGCACCCCTCGGCTCATCATCTCTGCTATCCATGGTCCCTCAGGTGCACACAAGCCCCCATCTTGTCTTCATGCCACCCTTCACCGTACCGAAGCCGTCCAACTAACTCAATATGTGTAATCCTGCAAACCTGCACACTCAAATACACATATTAAATCACAAGGGTAAACCTAACTTAAACCCTTTGCCCAAACATCAAAACATATGGTCACTCCAGACCATAGATTGCCTCAACAGTCTTGATACTTTTTCTCTTTTGTTTATTGTATGCTTGACCTAATAGCCTAAGGTGAAGGCTATAGCACAGTCCGCCCTCCTATGTTCAATGGAAAAGATTTTTTCTATTAGAAAAGGAGAATGGAGGTCTACCTGAAGATCGACATGGACCAATAGTTTGCAGTGCAAAGTGGGTACTCACCGCCAATGGATGAAGGAGGAAACGCTCCACTAAAACTAGACAAGTGGAATGCTATCATGAAGAAGAAGACACAAATCGATTTTAAGGCGCAAAACACTTTGCAATGCAACCTAACAAAAGAAGAACTGAACCGAATTGGCCCAATAAAAAGTGTCAAAGAATTCCAGAATAAACTGATCGGGCTGCATGAAGGCACTAATGATTCCAAGATAATGAAACATGACCTTTTACTAAATAATTTGTTTAATATTAAAATGCAGGATGGAGAAACGATCAGTCAACTCCACGCTTGGATTAAGGATATCATGAACGGGCTGTATCTAATAGGGCATCAACCAGAGCACTGGGATATGATAAGGTACGCCCTAAATGTTTTTCCCTGAAATTCATTGTGGGCATTTATTATAGTTGCTTAAAAAATTTTGAGAAACCTTTCTAAATTGAAACTAGATGAATTATTTTGTGAGTTAGAGCTACATGAACAGACTAACGCCAAAACAATCAAGAAGGGTATTGCTTTGGTTGTAGGCTCTTCAAAAGAAGCAAAATTAAGGAACAGAACTTAGGATGAGTCTGAAAGTGAATCAAACTCAGACTCTAATGATGATGAACACCTGGTGAACTTGGTAAGAAAGTTGTTGACCAAGAAGAAGAAAAAATTCCCCAAGAAGGACATTCAGAAGGTGATGAAGCCTTCCACCAATGAATCCAAAAGCAATATCACCTGTTTTAGCTGCAACAAGATGGGGAATTTCAAGCACAAATGCCCATACAAAAAGAAGGACCAACCCAAGAGGACGACAAAGAAGAAGAAGGCTCTTCAAATGACTTGGGACGAGACCTCTTTGGATGACTCAGCCGAGAACCAATAAAGCAATCTAGATACCTCGCGCTGAGGGTGACCGAACCTGAGTCAGAATAGGAGCAAGATAAAGAGTCCAAATATGAGTCAAGCCATGAGTCTGCACTCTTTTCTGATGGCTCGACTAAGGTACAAGAGTTTTTAAATGCAAAATTTTTTAACAAAAACTCAATTGAACAAAAAAAAATTTGACTACTGAACTTGAAAATGAAAACTTCACCCTAAATGGTAAAATTCAAAAACTTAAGGATTTACTAGAAATTTTCACAACAAGATCCAAGAACCTTGATCTAATTCTTGGATCACAAAAGGTTGTTTTCAACAAATCTGGGTTAGGATATAAATCAAGATCGGGCCAAAGATCTTTTGTCTCCTTTACCCACTCATGCAAGAACCGTAGAAAAGCGTGGTTCCCGAAAGCTTATCTAACAATGCATGTAGGACAAAATTAATATTATGTCCCTAAAAAGGACATCCACTATATCAACCAAAACATCCTACCTATAGTTCAGGGGAGGCTCCAAATTAGTTAGCACCTCAAATACAACCTTTACCTGTTAGGGTAATTAGGACTAGAATTAAAAGCTAATTTAACACTTGTCCTACTTAGTACCAGGGTGGGGTGAGATGATAGTAAGCTAGGAAAGTCTAACTAAGGAGTTAGGTAGGGTAAGATATACCCTATTTGGTCTTTTAGCCTAGTGGAACTAGCCGAAGTTGTTAGGACCGGTAGGAGAGCTAGAAGGGGGGGTGATTAGCTCCGATCTTTGCTCGATGAAGATTTATTGTGGCGGAAGACTTAAGGAATGCTAACACCTTGATTTTACTTGGTATCCACCTCCTTGAGGTAACTAATCCAAGGATCCGCTCTTCCTCACTCTCTCATACACTATGAAAGATCTCCTTCTTGAGATGGAGAAACCTCTTACAAGCTTATAAGAAGAAATACTCAAGAATAAGCAAATACAATAGAAATCTTACAAGATTCACATAAGTTAGCTCTCTTGATTTTCTTGTTTTCTTCAAGCTTGGAATCGCCTCTAAAATCTTGGAAATGCAGCAGCACTATACTCCAAGACTTCTCTTGAAATGACGATGAAGGAGGAGAAGAGGCGTCGAAGAGCTGCCAAAGAAGTGCGCGTCAAACCTGTGTGAAAATCCTATATACCCGACACCTAGGGTTCCCTAATCGATTGTCCAATCAATTACCATGTCAGATTAGTCGTTCAATGGCTATTTTTTGAAGCTTAATCGATTAACCAATCGATTAAGAAGTTCTTAATTGATTGTTGAATCAATTCAGCACCTTTCTGTGCTCTCGCGCAATACTGCTGTAATCGATTGCCTAATCGATTACTGGACACCTTAATTGATTAAGAGGAGACTGAATCGATTACTCAATCGAATCGGCCAGCTTCTGTTCTTGCAACTCATTTCTCTCAATCGATTACCTAATCGATTCACTCCTTCCTTAATCGATTACCCAATTAATTAAGAAGGCTTCTGTTCGTGAGAAACCAACACCAATCGATTACTCAATCAATTGACCCCAACCCTAATTTGTGTGCACAAGTCTAGGGTTCCCTTGCCTAACCCCAGTCAATCGTGACATGTTAGGACTTCCTCACCAAATGTCCGATCATCCTTTTAACCGACCTGGATTTTTCCTTGCCTAATTCCCAACTAGGACTTAACCTAGTTCCCAACCAGGTTTGCCTAACTCTTGAGTTAGGTCTTGTCTCTCGGTAGACTTCCACCTTGCCAACGTGCGATCTCCCCGATCCACCTGGACCTTTCCCATGCCAGCATGTGATCTCCCCGATCCACCTGGATTTTTCCCGTGCCAACATGCGATCTCCCCGATCCACTTGGACTTCACCTAGTCCACTAGGAATTTTCCCATGTCAGCATGCGATCTTCTCGATCCATCTGGACTTCACCTAATCCCACTAGGACTTTTCCAGTCAACCTTGACCCACTTGACTCACACGATATTCAAACATCATTGTCAAACATCGGAACTTACGCTTACCAAACATAAGCTCTCCCGAGCCTAGTCAAACCAGGTCAACCCTGACCTAACAATGATTGTACCAACAATCTCCCCCTTTTTGATGTTTGACAATATATTTGAGAAAGACTAATCCCTATTAGCCTTTCAATCTCTCCCCCTTTGACATACATCAAAAACTCTTCCTGAGAGTCTATATGGTCAAAGACATGCCCAATGAAAGTCCCATATATTTCATTTAAACCCATGCTCAACCTTAAGCATTCATCGTGATGAAGATTCCCAATCTTCATTCTTCCACTTATCCCAAAAATAAAAATTTAAACACATGTTTTTAAGGAAGACCTCCCCCTCAAAACATGCTCTAAACCTCTATCATTACACTAACAATGATTTTTGAATTCCTAAAACTTTAGGGAAACTCAACTTGAGGTTATGAGATTTTGAGATTCAAAACTTGAATCAAAACCTGTCCTTAACCCTATAGTTTTCACCAAACCATCTCTCTTTTTGATTTCATAATGAAATTTACCCAAATATACTTATAAAAGTATTCCAAGGGGCTAGGGATTTTTAGGTTACTCAAAATTGGGTTAAAGGACTGAAATCAGACAGTTTTAATCATGCCAATCGATTGGTACAGCTGCCCTTAATCGATCAACAGATCGATTATGCGAGCTCCTATGCTCACAGAAAAAGTTCACGAATTTATTGACCAATCGATTGATTACTGTCCTAATCGATCTCCTGATCGATTGGGAGTTTCTAATTTCTGAAAACAATTTCAAATCAAATTTCAGAAACTCCTAAATAATTCTACAAAATTTGAAAAATGCTGAAATTTTGTGTAGACATTATTGATGACATATACTATCATGGAAAAATATCTTTCTATAAAAATAACTTCCATTTTCAAAGATTGACACCAAATTGGAAACCATTGAGATACTTCAATGTTTCACTCTATTTGTATACCATTCATCAATGATGAGTTCTATCAAAAGATAGTCTTCACCAGTGCGAGCATGTGTACGTAGGTATAGAAGCATGCCACTGTTTGTCTGCATTAGTTAATTCTAGTTATACTTGCATGTGTACCTAGATGTATGATAATTAGGTTATGATACATGTGTTCGACCTGTGCATGATAGGCTGAGATATATATTGATGATCTGGTAGGGGTTGCATGCGTTAGAGTCATGCACCATTCCTGCATTATTGCATGCTGGCGATCAGTGACTCCCTTGTGGTTGAGCCTGATGTCTACTACATGCTCTGCACACATGGCCACTCATGGGTTAGTGGATATCGTTGGATGTATGCATTTGCTCTGTACTGCTCCGCTCGACCGCTCATGAGTAGTAGTTCCAGAGCGTGGTAGCAGGCAGGGATCCCTCCTCTTTCCATAGACCAGAGGAGATGAGAGAGATATCTCTCCCATATGTACATAGGGCGGAGTATTTACTCCACCAGCATCCTGTCCATTCGGTCAATCAGGAGCAGTGATGGCAGAGTGCGTACAGTGTCACAACTCTACCCACTCAGCCGACACATATGACATGTCTCGGTGGCTTGACCGACATCAGGGTTGACCATGTCATTGCATCATTGTATATGATGCATTGTGCATTTGATTGTGATTACTGCATTTGTTTGCTGCATATGTTTGGCATGCATATACAGGAGATATTGCATATACAGGAGATATTATTTGGTTCGATGATCCTACACCTGCTCGTATGATACGAGCTGTTTATGATTCAGGATAGGCTAATTTCTGGTATGTACACACAACACATGGGCGACAAGGTTCCTTTTATTTATGAAGAAGGAATACATTGGTGATCACACTCAAAGAAAATACATAAAGCAAGTATACGTTGGCAGCATGCTTATTAGGCTCAACCAAGGAGGTTGGGGGCTATGTTGCTCCTTTGCCCGAGCTCTCCTCCAATGGGGGAGCGCTTCCTTAGCCTCATCCTCTCCTTATGGCCGCCGAACTGGACGTCACCTCCTTGTTGCTGCGGTAGCTCGCCCCTTCACTGGAGTTAACACAACATAAGCTCAGAAGGCAGAAGCATGTCATTCAATTCAGAGTACATTATTACAAAGTACCAAAGAATAAAAGAAAATGAGACAGAAGATATATGCCTTCTAGAGAAGGACATACTCAGAGTACTCAAGACGAATTATGCAAAAATGTTTCATTCAAACTGAATGACTACATTTAGAGTACATCAGAAAAAAGAAAGAAAAAGGAAAAAAATGTAAAATACAAAATATGGAGACAAACCAGAGGGATTATAGCTCCTCCTCGGGTGGTAGCTCATCTCATGCATGGCTAACACTAGGGAAGCTGAGGTCGGTATTTGGCTTCAACACTCCCGCTTGTCGGATCTAGTGGACTACACCGTGGAAGCCTTGCTTCAATAGCCTCATCTCTTCATAGTTGCTGAGTTGGATGTCATCTCCTCGTAGTCGCCAAGCTAGACATCGCCTCCTAGTAGGGGTTGTCGCTCGTCCCTTCGCTGGTGAGGACTGATCGGCAAAGGCTACAGGATGCTGGACAGAAACCACAATAGATAACACAGCACAAGCTTAAAATACAAAAAAAAAGCATACAGGAGCATTTCCTTCAAAATTTTGAATTACATCCGAGGTACAGTGGATAGCAAAAAAGAACATACAAGGCAAATATATCTATAGCTAAGAAGTTAGCACAGGTTGGAGAAGAGCTCCTATAGTTCTTTATCCTTAGCGGGGAGCTTATCCCAAATCTGGCCAACACTCATAAAGCTTAGGTCTATGTTCGACTTCAGCAACTTAGCCTTCTGGAGTTGTTGGATGACACCAATAAACCCCTGTTTCAGGCGCTTTATGACATGTCCAGCCAAAATGTCGCTGAATTTGTCGAACTGTAAAAACTTGACCTTGAGCTCTACCTCAACCTCTGTTGGTCGGGATGCCTTGTCAGCCTTGTATCGTTGGAGTTCAGCCACACCCTCATCCTTAGCAGCCTTCAATCGGGTCATCTCAGAAGACATCTAATCTCGATCTTCTAGGGCTTCCTTGAGCCTCTCTGAGGTGGCCAAAATCTCTAAATTGGCCCGGGCGACATCCTCCTATAGGTCGGATATGTGACCAGCTGCCACCTCTATCACAGATTCCTTCTTGGCCAGCTGGTGTGCCTGTTCATGTATCCGACCGTTTAGGACCTCCGTCGAGGACTCCAGGAGTTGGACGCCCCCGGGCAGTTTCCTTTCCCTGGCCTGGAGTTGCTCCCACTCCTGGGCCAGATGGCGTATGTCATCTAAGAGGGCAGTGGCCCTCTCTGACAGTAGGCGCTCCCAGTGGCGGCAACTACACAGAGCATACTCGGAGTCCAGCAGGGAGTCTAGGTAATGTTCCACCTTGACTCGCAAGCTCTTGTTGACCTCCGCCTGCATGAGGCCCTCCTAGCGGGTGTGGTGGACCTCGGCCACCAACTCCGCTATCCGCTAGCACAGGTCTTCGGCCTCCTGCCGGGAGGATAATCGTCGTCCCGCGACGAGGCAGTCATAAGTGACCTGCTATAGTGAAAAATAGGAATTAAAAAGGATCAAGCTTATGACAAAAAAACAAGACCTCTTACCTTAGCAGGGACTCGTGCAGGTTGGCGAGGGGCCCAGCCGAGGCACTGGACTCGCGTCATCTTGACTCCTCGGCACTTTGCCCCGGCTCCTTGAAGAGACGGCATCGCTAGAGTGGGGGATAGGTTGGATGGCAGGTGCTTCGACAGGCACTGTAAAGGGGCTCAAGACGTCCTCCTCCGAGCTGGACACTCCCTCGGCAGCAGGACCCTCGACGGAGGCCTCCCTCAACTGCACTGGTTAAGGACCCCGAGAGGCTACCTCCTCCGCCACGCGAACCTTCTGGCGCAAGTGCGCACTAGTCAGCCGAGGCTCAGCTGGCACTGCTTGCTTGCCTTTTGGCGCGTCCGAGGAAGTGGCGAGGGCGGTGGTGGCGGTTTGGTGCCCCGTCGCTAGAGGGGTCAGTTGTCTTAAGCACTCTGAGAGAGGCATCGTATCTTCCTCCTCGGCGATTGGGGGGGGGGGGAGCTCGGGAGGCGGGCGCTTCTTCAACTTCTTCAAGGGTTGATGGGGAGCTGACCGTTGGGTGAGTCGTTTCTGCCTTATCCTCCTGGTAGCCTCGACCGTCGGAGGACAAGCCAGAGGCGCAGGAGCCTGAGGCGCAAGTCCTTCCTCATCGCCTCCCGTGTCGATGAGTGCGGGGGAGCGGTTGGTTCCTTGATCGTCGAGTCGCTCCGACATTTCCTCCAAGCCTTCGACCGAGTCAACCACCGAGGTGGTGGGAGCCAGAGGAGGGGTCAAGGGTTGGCTTGCTCTCATTTTAGGAGCCGGTTCATCACCCAGGACAGCATGACGTCCTCTGCAATACAAAAGCAACAAAACATCAGTTAGAATTAATGAGCATCTATAAAAATATAAGCTTACCGAGGTTGTGACTGATGTTGGTGGCTTTAGAGCTGAGCCCAGGCTAGTACAGGAGTTCTTCACACTGCACTAGGTCGGGGTTACTGAACTCCATGTCGGCAAGGATGCCCCTAGCCCGCTGATATCCCGATCCTGCTGGAAATCACCTAGCTCCGGAATGGCCAGCAGGTCTTCTCTCCAGCGAATGGGGCCGAAGGGGCACTTAGGGAGTCAGATGAAGAAGAAGAGGTCCTTCCATCCCTTATGGAGGAAGGAAGGCTCCCAATGAACTTATGGTTGGGGAGTCGGATGAAGAAGAAGCGGTCCTTCCATCCCTTATGGGAGGAAGGAAGGCTCCCAATGAACTTATGGCTGGGGCGAGCCGTGAAGCTGAAAGCCCTCCTAGACGCTAAGGTTGGGAGAAAGAAAAAGTGAAAAAAGTGGGAGGTCAAGGGAATGTTGAAAAGTTTGAAAAGGATGAACGCCATGCCTATTTGGGCGAAGGCGTTGGGAGTCATCTGATGAAGAGGAATATTGAAATATGAGGATATGCTCATGGAAAAAGGTGGAAGGGGAAAGCGAAGTCCTAGTTCTACCTGCCCTAGGAAGAAGGTGAAAACCCCTAGAGGAGGCTCTACGGGGGACCGGTCTACCCTAGGAACTTCTACCTCTAACTCTGCTGGAATGTCGTATACTTCACAGGCGGCTCGAAGGGTCTCTGATTTAACCCTAGAGGAAGTGGCTTCGTACCACTCCGGGCGGTAAGCCTCCTCTTTCTCCAATTTCTCTTTCCTACTTTGGTCATTTTTCCCTTCCTTGCCCATGACTTCTAATGAGAGAAGGAGAAGAAGATGGAAGAGGAAGGGAACTTACATGCGGGGAAGAAGCCTTGGTGAAAAATGATAATAGTAGGTGGGAACGAAGTGCACAAACCCTGCTAATCGATGATGCAAGAAGGCGGACGAACGTTTTCGCCTCCCTTTTTATAAAGAAGAAGTCACCCTCGTGTGGACAATAGGGGCACGACACGTGAACAGTGATGACCGCCCATCTCGAGGCGTCGCTTCTCTTTAAGGTCGTCGTTTGGTATGGCCCTACGGCGCATATCAGCAGGAGATCACGAAGAAAAAATTTGAACACGTGGCAAGGCTGCATACGCAGAGATGTTTTGTCGCCATTAAAAGACCCCATGCGCTTTCAATGGGTGATAGACAACTATTATTGTCATGTCTCGAAATCCGCTGAGCATTTTTGGACTAATTCAAAAGGTTGTCTCGGGCCAAGGGACAAATGTTTTGATTACTCGGACTCATAAGCCGCCAATGAAGAAGTAATGGATATATGGACCCACAGATGCGTAGCTTCCCTTTGTTTTACCACTAGTCTAATCAATCAGCCACACTTCCTTCGATTAGACTTGAAGAGAGGGACTTGTGATGGTGTTGAGCATCCCCGGGTTGACACGTGACACGGGGAAGCTACATGTCAGGGTCCACTGAATCGGACCGTCGAGGTCGGTGTCCCGAGACCACCTCAGGAGGACAACGTCCGAGGACATGCCGGGCTTTAGGTTCTCAAAGCCCTCTTGGTAAAGTGAATGAAGGTCCGAGGTCAGTTCGGGAGATGAGCCCCGAGACCGACTCAGGAGAGCGGAGCCTAAAGATCGATATATTATATATGTTGGTGCAGAAAGCACCCAAGTCGAACCTGAGTTTTGATAATAGCAAAAGGGTTCAAAAGTTAAGTCTTATTTTTATCTAACATACTACTCAAGTGTGCAGGGTGAAAAGTCCTAGCGAAGGACTGCTAGGCACTGGGGAAGGAATGCCAGGGTAAAAAGTCCTAGCGAAGGACTGCTAGGCACTGGCGAACGAAGGCCAGGGTAAAAAGTCCTAGCGAAGGACTGCTAGGTACTGGCGAAGGAATGCCAGGGTACAGCCCTAGTGAAGGACTGCTAGGCACCAGGCGAATGACAGCTTGGGACTGAAGACCTAGCGAAGGAATGCTAGGCACCGGGCGAAGGACAGCTTGGTATCCAAGACCTGGGAAGGACCGCTAGGCAAAAGTCCAACCGGAGGAGCCGGTTGGCATCAGGTACATTCTCCCGAGAGGAGTAGGTGAGGACGCGTTCCCCGTCGAGGGAACAGTAGGCGTCGGTTCGACCTAGGGCTCCATTTTGGACACCCAAAGTCAGAACCAAGACAGCTAAGGCTGTATAAACTAACATCTTATTGTTTTATGTTGTTTTGGACTAACCCTGGATGCAGGACCGAAGGAACGAGTGTCTGCAGCTCAGAGAGCCTCAAAGGAGTGAGGCAAAGGCTGAGTAGGGCGCCCGGAGTGTCCCGGGCGCCCCTAAGGTGAACACAAATAGTTGAAGCAAAGGAACTGCGTCTGCAGCTCATGGGCAGGGCGCCCCCGTGCTCCCGGACGCCCCCGCTGCTCCCGGGCGCCCCGGATGGTCCGGGCACCCCCAGGTGAAGCTAACGAAGCAGATCCCATCGAAGCCAACGGATAAGAAGAGACCCGGTCAACCCAAGCGCCCCCAGCGTCGCGGCCGCCCCCGTCAAGATCTGATCCCGAGTTTGAAGGGATCAGAAGCTGACCGAGTGAAAGTCGGATCGGCCGACACGTGGGGGGCGCCCCTAACGTTCCGGGTGCCCCCAGGGGCTATAAATAGGCCCTCGACCCCAAGGTTTCGCACAAAAAATTCATTCAACGCAATCACGCTCTTCTGCTCCCGCGCTCTGCTCCGGAAACCTCCCGACTCGAGACTCAAGCACCGACGACGTCCCGTTGCTCCGAAAATTCAATCTACATCGGACGTCAGTAAAAGAAGAGTTACTTTTAAGTTTACTATACTGCTTTTGTAATATCTCTCTATAAATGTGTTGCGCACTTATAGAATTGCCCGCAGAAAACGGTCAACGACCGTGGGCCTTGGAGTAGGAGTCGACCTAGGCTCCGAACCAAGTAAAACTACCTGTGTTCGCGATTGTGTTTATTCCGCTGCGTACTTGCTCTAGTTTTTATCCGAAAAACGTTTAACGATATTCACCCCCCCCTCTATCGTTTCTCTAGATCCAACAAGTGGTATCAGAGCGGGGAAGTTCAAATTTGGTGCAACCACCAGTTTAAAAATTTTTCGAATTTTTTTAAAAATTTTCTTTTAATATTTTTTTCGTTCGAATTTCTTCTAATATTTTTTTCGTTCGAATTTCTTCTAATATTTTTTCGTTCGAATTTCTTCTCGTTGATCGAGGTTGGTGCAACACCACTCGACAAATATTTTTTCCTTTATCCCGCACTACTAATCCAAGACCAAGTCTTGGGATATTCCTTTTTTTTTGTGTCTAGTTTACATTTCAGATAAAATGGCCATGCAAGAAGGCTTCAGCACCGCAAGACCACCTCTCTTCAGTGGAGAAGACTTCTCCTACTGGAAGAGCAGAATGGAGGTCCACCTGAAAACTCAGGTGGACATGTGGATAATCATCCAGTCCGGACTGGAAATTCCAAGAAATGCTGAAGGAGTACCTCAAAGCTACACAGAGTGGGACACCGCTCTGAAATGGAAAATTGAAGCGGATGCAAAGGCGACCCAGACCCTTCAATGCGGCTTAACAAAAGAGGAGCTGAACCGGGTGGGCCCTTTCAACAGTGCCAAGGAGCTGTGGGGAAAACTGATCGAGCTGCATGAAGGAACATCAAACACTCGGATCAGCAAGAGAGATTTGCTCCTGAACAAGCTGTATACCATCAAAATGGTCGACAACGAAACAGCAGCTCAGCTTCACGCCCGAATTCAAGAACTAATGAACGGTCTACACACCATTGGTCACAAGGTAGAAAACCGTGACCTAATAAGGTATGCTTTAAATGCTTTCCCGAGAAACACCTTGTGGGCATCTATGGTAGATGCATACAAGGTTTCAAGGGATCTTTCGAAAATTAAATTAGATGAATTATTTTCTGAGTTAGAGTTACATGAACATACTAACTGGAATCTGGCCGAGAAAGGTATTGCCCTTATTGCAGGTAAAACTGGAAGGACAACTAAGAAGAAGCCTCAACTTGAACCCGAATCTAACTCAGACTCAGACTCAGAAGACGAAGAAGGAGATCGACCTAAGCTGGTCCGACTAGCCCGAAACTACTACAAAGAATTGAAGAACCAAATCAACAAGCGAAAAGTCACCCGAAGAATGGATGAACCAGCTGAACCCGTAAATGAAAAGAACATGCCCAACGTGACTTGCTAGGAGTGCAAGAAGAAGGGTCACTACAAGACGGAGTGTCCGAACCTAAAGGAAACCAAGAAGAATAGAAGGAAGAAGGCACTTCAAGCAACGTGGGACGAGTCCTCCTCCGAAGAAGAAGAAGAGGTCCCACAGTCGAACCTACTAGCACTAACCGCCTCAGAAGAAGTCGAGACTGAGTCAGAATCAGAATAGGACGACGGCAGACTGACCTTTTCAGAAGATGGCGAAATCAAGGTAAGTGGATTTACTAGAAGTCAATTAAATGAATTAATCTCTTATCTTTCTCGAGATTTGGCGAAAGCCAAACTCCGAGTCGAATCCCTTCGACAGGAAGTAAAACTCCTGAAAGAGAGAGCTGACTCTAAACCCTTAACTGAGAAGGTTCAAGAAGGAACCTCTAATCAAGTTGAAAAACTTGAGAAAGAGAATTCCTCCCTGAAAACTCAGGTTAAGGATCTTAGATCAGCTTTAGAACGATTCACTTCTGATTCCAAGGGTCTTGACATGATTCTTGGAAAACAGAAATCGGTTCTAAATCGATCCGGACTAGGCTATAGAACCAAATCTAGACAAAAATCCTATTTTGCTGTACTAAATCAGTCCAGAAATAAAGTTCAGGCATGGGTACCTAAACTGTACCTGAACAAACCAACTGGATCAAATCAGTATTGGATCCCCAAGGACAAGATTCACATCTTGCCTAACCATTACCGTGGCTTTAGTCCAGGGGGAGCCAAATTAAAAANGATCTCCTCCTGAACAAGCTGTACACGATCAAGATGAACGACAACGAAACAGCAGCTCAACTTCACGCCCGAATTCAGGAACTAATGAACGGACTGCACACCATCGGTCACAAGGTAGAAAACCGTGACCTAATAAGGTACGCTTTAAATGCTTTCCCAGAAACACCTTGTGGGCATCTATGGTAGATGCATACAAGGTTTCAAGGGACCTTTCAAAAATTAAATTAGATGAATTGTTCTCTGAATTAGAATTACATGAACAGACTAACTGCAATCTGGCCGAGAAAGGTATTGCCTTTGTTGCAGGTAAATCTGAAAAGAAACCAAGAAGAAACCTCAACCAACCCGAGTCTAATCAGACTCAGACTCAGAAGACGAAGAAGGAGATCGACCAAAGCTGGTCCGACTGGCCCGAAACTACTACAAGGAATTGAAGAACCAAACCAACAGAAGGAAAGCCAGCCGAAGAAAGGATGAACCAGCAGAACCCTCACATGAAAAGAACAAACCCAACGTGACCTGCTACGAGTGCAAGAAGAAGGGTCACTACAAGACGGAGTGTCCGAACCTAAAGGAGACCAAGAAAAATAGAAGGAAAAAGGCACTTCAGGCAATGTGGGACGAGTCCTCCTCCTCCGAAGAAGAAGAGGTCCCACAGTCGAACCTGCTCGCACTAACCGCCTTAGAAGAAGTTGAGACCGAGTCAGAATCAGAACAGGACGACGGCAGATAGACATTCTCAGAGGACGGCGAAATCAAGGTAAGTGGTTTTACTAGAAGTCAGTTATATGAGTTAATTTCGTATCTTTCTCGAGATTTGGCGAAAGCTAAACTCCGAGTCGAATCCCTCCGACAGGAAGTAAAACTCCTGAAAGAGGGAGCCGACTCTAGACCCTTAACTGAGAAGGTTTAAGAAGGGACATCTACTCAAGTTGAAAAACTTGAGAAAGAGAACTCCTCCCTGAACATTCAAGTTAAGGATCTTAGAGTGGCCTTAGAACGATTCACTTCTAGTTCCAAGGGTCTTGACATGATTCTTGGAAAAAAGAAATCGGTTCTAAATCGATCCGGACTAGGCTATAGAACCAAATCTAGACAAAGATCCTACTTTGCTGTACTGAATCAGTCCAGAAATAAAGTTCAGGTATGGGTATCTAAACTGTACCTGAACGAACAAACTGGATCAAATCAGTATTGGATCCCCAAGGACAAGATTCACATCTTGCCTAACCATTATCGTGGCTTTAGTCCAGGGGAGCCAAATTAAAAACTATATTTATTGTTAGATAAAATTCAATTCTTGATTGCAATTTGCTTGTTTGATTGTCTATTTAATTTCTGTAATTTACCATGCTTAGACTTAGGAATGGTTAGTTTAAGGACGGAACCAACTTAACTGAAATTTGAACAACATAGTATTGGGTGGCGCTGAGATGATAGTACGTTAGGGAAACTAATTCTAATAAGGTCAAGTATACTCTACTTGGTCTCTTTAGACTAGTGAAACTAGCCGAAGCTACCGATCCAAAACCCAAACTAGTTAGACCAGAATTTTTCAATGATTAATTTTAAAAATGAAATTTCATTAAAAGGCTTTGTCAAGGAAAGGGTTGATGATCCAATAAGGCTACGGCCAAAGAAGGCCTAGTGCCTCGCCAAGACCTGGAAGCCAATTGTTGAAATTCAAATTCAAATTATTCTTTGTCAAATTCAAATCTAACACAAATTTTCAGTTAGTTGTAGATTTAAACATTCTTTTCAAAATAAATTCAATTGTTTTCAAAATTAATTTAAAATTTTCAAAATAAATCATAATTTTTCAAAATAACTTTACTTATCAAAACCTGTCTCACAAAACATGTAAGGCTAACGTGATTGAAAACCCTAGATTTGGGTGAGACAGACTAGGCAGTGAAAATCAATTTAAGCTATTCCTGACTCTAATTGGATCCAAATCAACAAAACTCTTTATATATAGGAACATAAAGATTTGGACCAATGGATGCTGGATAGCGGTTGCTCCAGACACATGACTGGAGATAAATTGAAATTCACCAAACTCAAGTTCAAGAACCTAGGCTCAGTGGCATTTGGCAACAATGCTACACTAAAGGTAATTGGGTCAGGTAATATTGAACTTAAGTCTGACTTTATTATTAAGAAAGTTCTTTTGGTTGAAAACTTCAATTTTAACATGCTTAGCATAAGTCAGTTGTGTGATTTTGGTTATATAGTTACCTTCAACAATTCTAACTGCCTGATTAGAAACGTACAAGACTCAGAAATCATGCTTAAGGGCACTAGAAAAAATAATGTTTACACTATAAACCTTCCCCTAGTACCTAAATGCATGTTAACTCAGTTAGAACAATAAAATCTCTAGCATAGGAGACTAGGTTACACTAACCTAAGAATTATTTCAAAAATCACCCAACTTGGCCTAATTAAAGGTATTCCCAAAATTAAAAACCATGAAAACTTAATATGTGAATCATGCAATCAAGGTAAACAAACCAGATCTAATCACAAACTAATTCAATCTGATCTAACTCAAACCACACTTGAGCTCCTGCACCTTGACCTACTTAATTCACATGGAGCCAAGTCACTAAGCGGAAACCGGTACTGCTTAGTAATAGTTGATGATTACTCAAGGTTTACCTGGGTCAGGTTTCTAAAAACCAAAGATGAAACCCTAAACCTTTTTAATGAATTCTGTAAGTTAATTGAAAATCAAAACGATACTAAAATCAAAAGACTTAGGAGTGACCACGGGGGAGAATTTGAAAATCAACGGTTCGAGGAATTCTGTAAGGTAAATGGATACATACATGAATTTTCGTGTCCTAGAACCCCCCAACATAATGGGATAGTCGAAAGAAAAAATAGAACTCTACAGGAAGCCGCTAGGGCTATGCTCAATGAATTTAACATAGCCAACCAATATTGGGCAGAAGCAATTAGTACGGCTTGCTACATCCAAAATAGGGTCCTGATTAACAAGCTACATAACAAAACACCCTATGAACTATATTACCATAGACTTCCAAATCTACACTACCTAAGGGTCTTTGGATGCAAAGTCCATATCCTAAACACCAAAGACTACTTAGGAAAATTCCAGTCTAAGTCAACCCCAGGCATCTTCCTAGGATATTCAACAACAAGTAGAGCCTATAGGGTTTACAACAACCAAACCAAGAAAATCGAAGAAACAACCAACCTAATATTTGATGAAGAAATTAACTCAAATCCAAATCTAACTTCATCAAACACTTATCAAGAAGATACTCAACAAATTGGTGAACTTTTAATTGAACCCATAAACGAATTAACTATTGAACCAACTAGTGAGTCAAATGAACCAATTATTGAACCAATAATTAAACCAGCTCAAAGAGTTGAATCAAATAGTGAACCAACCCTACCAGCCGGACCTGAGGCTGAACCAAGCTCTAGAAAAACCAAGAAACCCAGACTCAGTCACCCAACCGATCAAATTGTGGGTGATCCAACTCTAGGAGTCATGACTAGATCCCCCTATAGAAACCTTAGTCAAATAGCAATGATTTCAAAAATAGAACCTAAGACTATAGATGAAGCCCTACCTGATCTTGATTGGATTATAGCCATGCAAGAAGAATTAGCCCAATTTGAGAGGAACCAAGTCTGGGAACTAGTGCCTAAACCTGAAGGCAAATCCATCATTGACACTAAGTGGGTTTTTAGGAATAAGCTAAATGATCAAGGAGAAATAGTCAGAAATAAAGCCCGCATAGTAGCGAAGGGATTAAGCCAAGTAGAAGGATTAGATTATGACGAAACATATGCCCCAGTCACTAGACTTGAGTCCATTAGGATGTTATTAGCCTTTGCATCCCATAAAGGATTTAAGCTATACCAAATGGATGTAAAGTCAGCCTTTCTAAATGGATTCATTAAAAAAGAAGTTTATGTAGGACAACCCCCTGGGTTTGAGGACTTAGAAAGACCAGACCACATTTACAAACTTACTAAAGCACTATATGGACTAAAACAAGTACCTAGGGCCTGGTATGAACGCTTATCAACTTACTTAATTTCTAAAGAATTTAAACAAGGACAAATTGACTCAACCTTATTTATTAAAACCCTAGAAAAAGATATATTTATTGCCCAAATCTACGTAGATGACATAATCTTTGGGTCCACCAACTCAAACTTTCTAAAAGAATTTGTTAAAATAATGGAAAATGAATTTGAAATGAGCTTAGTTGGTGAGCTTAACTTTTTCCTAGGCTTACAAATTAAACAAACTAGGGATGGAAACTATGTCCATCAATCCAAATATGCTAAAGAGTTAATAAAAAAATTTAAAATGGATAACTCTAAAAGCATAAGTACCCCCATGGCCACTAATATAAAAATAGATAGTGACCCTGATGGTAAACCAGTAGACCTTAAACTCTATAGAAGTATGATAGGTAGTCTACTGTACCTTACAGCCAGCAGACCTGATATTCTTTTTGCTGTAGGGATGTGTGCTAGATACCAAACCTGTGCTAAGGAAACGCACTTAGCAACCCTAAAAAGAATACTAAGATATGTAAAGGGCACCCTAAATGTAGGGATTTGGTATCCTAGAACCTCAACCTTTGATTTGTCAGGATACTCGGATTCTGACTATGCTGGTTGCAAATTAGATAGAAAGAGCACAAGTGGAAGCTGCCAACTGTTAGGATAGAGTCTAGTAAGTTGGTGCAGCAGAAAATAACACTGTGTAGCTCTATCCACAACAGAAGCTGAATATGTAGCCTTAGGAGAATGTGTAGCACAACTTTTATGGATGATGCACACTCTTAAGGACTTCCAGCTCAGCTACACCCAAACTCAAGTATTCATTGACAATATAAGCTCAATTAATCTAACTAAGAACCCAATCCAACATTCCAGAACTAAACACATAGAAGTTAAACATCACTTTGTAAGAGACCATGTAGCCAGGGGTGAAATAGTACTTAAGCATATAGACTCTAAATCCAACCTAGCTGACATATTTACTAAACCGCTACCTGAGTCTGAGTTCAGCTCACTAAGAAGGCAGTTAGGACTATGCTTGGTAGAATAGGTTTACTCTATTTTTGGTTTTCTTACTACTTTGTCCATTTCAAAATCAGTTATTAAAATGCTTTCAAAATCAGCTTTTTTTTGAAAAGGTTTGAAAAATAAATTTTTCGATTTAGTTTTATTTTAAAAACTACCCCCTTCAAAACTAAGGCTTTTTCGCAAATGGATTTAGCCTAGGCCCTAACCCTAGAAATGCATGCACCTATAGATTTAGAAGCCAACATCTCACAAGCACCATAGGGTACTTTTGATTGATAACCTAGAATGGGTTGAGATGCTTAGGTCTTTGCCTTAATTCAAGATGCTTTAAGTCAGTGCATCTGCAGTAATTGGGGCACTAAATACAACTTACACAGTAATCAAGTTAAGTGTCAAGTTTAGAAAATCTAACTTGAACAGAATACTTAACTTGACTAACCCTAGCAAAAATTACTATTTATAACAGTTAGTAAGTAGCTAATTGGGTTAGACATGACCCTAAAAGAGAAAATTGAAACTGATTTGGTTTAGTTCATATCCTGAATTGGCTCAGTACAGTAAATTATGCAATTTATTATTTCTTATGCATTTTATTTATCCTGTTTTTGCTATTTTTATTTGTTTTTGATATATGGCAAAGGGGGAGAGATAGGAAAGGAAAGAGTTTAAATTTTTTAAATCCAAAACTTCAAACTGTATCCTTTATTCAAAAAGTACTTAATTCATTTTCAAAAGTACTAAGTTTTTTTTTAAGTATTTAAAATTTTGTTAAATTTTCCTAAGTACTTAAAACCAAAATTTTTTCAGATTTTTCTAAGTACTTAAAACTAAAATTTCTTCAAACTTTCCTAACTACTTAAAACTACATTTTTTTGCAAAGTTTCCTAAGTACTTAAAGCCAAAATTTTTTCAGATTTTTCGAAGTACTTAAAACTAAAATTCCTTCAAATTTTCCTAAGTACTTAAAACTAAAGTTTTTCAAATGTTACTAAGTACTTTAAACTTTTTGAGTACTTTAAACTTAAGGCTTCAAAATTTTTCTTAGTACTCAAAATTAAGTTTTCAAAATCCTTCTTAAGTCTTCAAATTTGACTAAGTATTTACAAGTATAAATTTTCCAAAGTGCACAAACGAAAATTAATTTGGAAAATATATCGTTAAAGCTTAAATTGAAAATTTTCTAAGAAAAAATTAATTCCATCTTTATATTTAGAATTTATGTTCAAAAACCCCATGAACTTTTGAAAAATCAAGGGGGAGATTCCTTCCAGGGGGAGGGAACAAAATTTCATTTTACTTGTTATGATTAACTTAACTTTTTGAACCAGGGTTGCCATAAATCAAAAAGGGGGAGATTGTTGGTGCAGAAAGCACCCAAGTCGAACCTGTGTTTTGATAATGGCAATAGGGTTCAAATGTTAAGGTATAATGTTTATCTAACATGCTACTCAAGTGCGCAGGAAAAGTCCTAGCGAAGGACTGCTAGGCACCAGGCGAAGGACAGCTTGGTACTGAAGACCTAGCGAAGGACTGCTAGGCACCAGGTGAAGGACAGCTTGGTACTGAAGACCTAGCGAAGGACTGCTAGGTACCAGGCGAAGGACAGCTTGGTACTGAAGACCTTGCGAAGGACTGCTAGGCACCGGGTGAAGGACAGCTTGGTATCCGAGACCTGGCGAAGGACCACTAGGCAAAAGTCCAACCAGAGGAGCTGGTTGGCATTAGGTACATTCTCCCGAGAGGAGTAGGTGAGGACGCGTTCCCCGTCGAGGGAACAGTAGGCGTCGGTTCGACCTAGGGCTCCATTTTGGAGGCTCAAAGTCAGAACCAAGACAGCTAAGGCTGTATAAAATTAATATATTATAGCTCTGTGTTGTTTTGGACTAACCCTGGATGCAAGACCGAAGGAATGAGCGTCTGCAACTCAGAGAGCCTCAAAGGAGTGAGGCAGCAGCTGAGTAGGGCGCCCGGAGTGTCCCGGGCGCCCCCAAGGTGAACACAAAACAGATGGAGCAAGTGTTCGCTTCAACAGCTTACTGAGCGGGGCGCCCCCGTGCTCCCGGGTGCCCCCCATGCTCCCTGGCACCCCCAGCGTCCCGGGCGCCCCAAGCTCAAGCTAACGAAGCAAGCCAGCGAGAATCCAATAGGATAAGAGCCTGACCCGGTCAACCCGGGCGCCCCCAGCGTCCCGGGCGCCCCAGTCAAGATCTGATCCTGAGTTTGAAGGGATCAGAGCTGACCGAGAAGAACTCAGATCAGCTGACACGTGAGGGGGGGGCGCCCCCGACGTTCCGGGCGCCCCTAGGGGCTATAAATAGGCCCTCGACCCCAAGGCTTCGAAAAACAATTCTTCCAACGCTCCTACGCTCTTCTACTCCTGCACTCTGCTCCGGAAACCTCCCAACTCGAGATACAAGCGCCGATGACATCCTTCCGCTCCGAAAATTCAATCTACACCGGACGTCGGTAACGAAGAGCTATTTTTAAGTTTACTATACTACTTTTGTAATATCTCTCTGTAACTGTTTTGCGCACATATAGAATTGCCCGTAGTAAATGGTCAACGACCGTGGGCCTTGGAGTAGGAGCCGACCGCGACTCCGAACCAAGTAAAAAACTTGGTGTTTCTGTGTGTTTGATTTAAATTTCCGCTGCGTAATTGCTCTAACTTTAATCCAAACGTTTTACGATATTCACCCCCCTCTATCGTTTCTCTCGATCCAACATATTGTAGCCGCACGCGCCGAGCCCTAGCCGTCGCCTCTCCCACGCGACAACCACCGCCGAACCCTAGCCCTAGTCGGAGCCGAGCCGCCTGCCACTTCTCGGTTCTTCTTTAACTTATTCTTCTTAGTCTTCTTCAAGCACACAAACAAGAAGCCCGTGGTTCCTCTGCCACCGAGCCCTAATTCCTCCTTACTCGACCCACGCCGACGCAGTTAAGGAGAGGTAAGGTTGCTAATTTAGGGTTTAAATTTGGATGTGTTGATATTGTTATTGCCTAAATCAAATTTGGGGTTTCTAAGATCTTCTGTTTGTTCTATTCGGTTTTTCCTTTTTGTGAGATCATCTCTCTTTGGATCTGGGTGGCATTAGGAGTTGGAAGAAATACTATAGAATTGTAAACTGATCAGTACACAATCATGCATGTGAAGCACAGATGATGTTAGTTTATTTGGATTCCACCGAAAGGGAGAAGGAATTCGTTGATTCAAACTTTCATTAGTTCACATGCAAATGTTAATACTGTGGTTGTAGTTTTGGGATTTATTTGGTAACATGAATTAGGTGTAATTTTATTCTATGGATTTGTATCAGAGTAGCCTTGGTGCTATGAGGTATTTGGTTAAAGCTTTTGGCAGAAACTTGGATTTATAATTAATTAATGCGTTGATTAATTAATTAATTATATATGTTATAGCTGGGATTTGATCTAATCATGGTGAGTATCTTAATTAGCTTGGAAGATTAAGTTTGTTTAGCTAATTATGAGTTAATTAAATATGTATTATAGTTAGGATTTATCCTAATTATATTTCGTATTTTGATTAGAAAATTTGTTAATTTTATAATTAGCTAAACTTTATTACTTATTATACAGGACCTTGACGTTGGCCTCGCATAGTTGATCGTGGGAGGTTCTGTTCGTATACGTTCTACAATTATAAGGCGGGTACTTCTCCTTTGTACTCGAGTAGTTTTCTTTACCTTAAGAGCATGACTATATTATGTCTGATAGGTTGCTTGACCTTGTTCTTTGTCTTTTGTTATTTAAACATCGTCGTTGAGACTTACTCTTCGTTGATCTTCGAGTATTCTGAATTTGTATTCGTACAGTCCTCTATTGGTTTTCTGTTCTATAAGGTGTCGTTTGTATGCGAGAACTTAGAAGTCCATTAAACACAATTAGGTTTATTTGACATTAGAAATACCCTACCTAGTAGTGTAGGTGCATAATCGTTGGTTTGCGATTTCTGGTTGGTTGTATTGATGCATCGTATACTCGTTGGATTTTATTGCATCGTTGTTTCTCCGGTTGTTCGTGCATCGTATAGCATGCACCATACTTGCACGTTGCATACTAACGACTGTTGGGGTTACATTTGGTTAAGCCGTCGTTAGTCATATTGTTGCTCGATTCACTCAACCACTTCTTATCGTGGTAGTTATCAGAGTGCGAGCATCTGTCCTATTTTGCCAAACACTGACACCCTCACCGTTGTTTTTGGAGGGATGAGCTGTTGGTGGCTCACCCTCACCGTTGTTTTCGAGGGATATTGTAGCTGTTGATAGCTCCCCTGATGTACCGGGGTCTGGAGTGTAGACTCCCCAGCATCATGTCCACTCAACCACACCTATTGTGGTATTTATTGTTGGAGTGCATATAGTTGTCACAGCCCTACCCACTCGGTCACACAGATGTGATGTGTTGATGGCTTGACTGGCGTCAGGGGTGACACATGTCATTGCATCATGTGCATACGTATTTCGTTTATGCATTTTTCTGTGATTGTTGCATTTATATGAGCTATGGTTGTTGCACATGATTGACATGCATGTATATCTTGGCTTTATTGTTATTGCGTCGTTTTACACCTATTTAGTTGTTATTCGGTTTTATACCATGTCGTATTATATTGGTTATGCATGATTAGGTAAATCTTATAATTCTTATGGATTGTACACTGTTGATTTCTCTACTCTGTTTATCCTTATTATGCCATGTTTATTTGTCTACTCATATACCCACAGAGTCCACTCGGACTCACCACCCTTGCTTTCCTTTCTGTTGTTTCAGATAGTAGGTAGATGTATTTCTTGGAGCCAGGAGAGGATCCAGTTGTCGGTTCCCAGTGTCGAGTTGAGTTATTTTTCAGTATTCGGTTTAGTTGTTTGTTTGCAGTACTTGTAGTTGCATTTTATTCATTATCGGGTTTTGTCGTTATCAGAGTTTTTTTGGTGTTCTTTTTAAATGTAGTTCTTAAATGATTAAGGTGGCTGAGCCGCCTGTTATCTTTCCTTTTGATATAAAACTGTGTGGCTGTGATTGTTTACCTCTATATATGTGATACTAGCCGCCTGTGGCTAAGTTATATGGTGAGATATTATGTATTATTTTCTCATATTGTCCGCCGTACACGGGAGATGCTGCCCGATTTTCGAGGAAGCTTGTGCCTCTGGGGGCGTGAATATTTTTGGTATCAGAGCGAAGTTTGCGATGTTTTGGTGTCTGTGGGTTTACGGAGTTGTTTTACGAGGTCAATCTGTATATTACAGATTTGATTATTTTTCGGAGTCTTTTTCTTGAGGGTTGACGAAGTTGTTTTGTTTTACGAGGTCTATCTGTATTTTTTAGATTTATTTTCCGGAGTCATTTTCTGGTCTGGTTGTGTTTTGGGACTTGGCAGCGACGAGATCTCTCCCGGCAAACAAGAAGTAAGTTGGTTTTATATTTGATTAAATTTATATCTAAATAATGTATGTTGGTTTTGATAACAGATATGCCTCGTCGTATTGAGTTATCTCCACCCCGTGCTCGTGGTCGTGGACGACGATCACGAGGGAGGCCAGAGGAGGCCGAGGGAGACACAAATCAGGAGGGTGATAGGCCCACCAGAGTGGAGCCGACTAGTCAGGGATCAGCTCACCAGGACCCTTCGGGTGAGCTGATATCTCCACCACGGAGAGTACTTTCTCATGTATATCTGACAGCAGTCCCAGTTATACCATCAGAGCCAGGTCCATCAGTACCACCAATGGCAATTCATGGAGTGTTATTAGGGGTACCCCCGGCCGAAGCGAGTTGGCTTCTGGACAGAGCTCGGATTCCGTTACTGGCAGCGTCTGTGAAGGGTCGCTTCACACTATTCCATGGGGAACCAGATCCCTATGCTGCTCGTGCATGGTTGGAGACATTGGAGGACACCTTCAGCTATATGTCCCTCATAGACATAGAGAAGGTGGAGTTAGCTACGTATCATCTTCGAAATCAGGCCGTCACTTGGTGGAATATGCAGAAGACTCTTTTTGGTGGATGGCTGATTTCTTGGGTTTCTTTCCGTGAGGCTTTCGAGGGCAAGTATTACCTTGCCGCATTTCGTACAGCACGACGGCAGGAGTTTCTTGCTCTTCATCAGGGAGATCGTTCAGTTATGGAGTATGAGGCGGAATTTAATTGCCTGGCAGAGTTTTGTCCTCAGTTGGTTGCTACGGAGTCGGAGTGGACGACACAGTTTATGCTGGGCTTAGCTAGATATATCCAGATGCGATTGTCTGGATGGATTCCTACTTCATATCGAGAGGCTTTGGATCGAGCTTTACATGCTGAGATGATTCAGCATCAGTTGCATGGTGATAAGAACAAGGGGAAGCAAAGAGCTCAGGGTTTAGCAGCGACATAAAGACAGCTGACAGTTGGACAGAAACGCAGTAGCAGGAGTCAGAGTACGCAGGAGACTTATGTGCCTCAGTCTCGACCCCAGAAGTTTGGACGATTTTCAGCAGGATCGTCGCAGGCTTCTCACCAGACTCGGAGGTTTACTACTGGTGCGACTTATTGTTTTCAGTGTGGTTCCAAAGACCACGGCAGACCAGATTGTCCCCACGAGCACCCTATCTGTTATTATTGTAAACTTCCGGGTCACGAGAGTCGAGGCTGTCCTTTGAAGGCTCAGCATATGTCTGTAGCATTTACTCCTCGGGGTGGACAATCAGGACGACAGAGGCCATATCGAGGCGGCCGTCAGACTCATACGTCATTCTGATCGCAGCAGACAGGATCTCAGCAGGCAGTTCCACCACCAGTTCAGATGTATGGTATGCATGGGCATGAGTACTCCTCACCAGTGGGGTCTCAATATTTTGGGACAGGATCGTATTATCAGCAGCCACGTGCAGCATACCAGCCTCCAGTTTATCAGCATCAGCCGACGGCTGCAGCTTCTGGTTACCAGTCTCAGCAGTCGGTTGGGCCTTCTAGATATCAGCCCTATCAGACTGCTGAACCTTCATCTTCTCAGCCGCAATCGATTTTAGCATTGCCACCTTCAACTACAGAGACAAGCCGAGTTTATGCAGTCACCACAGAGGAGGCACAGCGGGCCGATGGATCGGTATTTCGTGGTATGATTTCGGTTTATGCATTTCCTGCTGAATTACTTGTTGATACTGGGCCGACTTATTGTTTTCAGTGTGGTTCCAAAGACCACGGCAGACCAGATTGTCCCCACGAGCACCCTATCTGTTATTATTGTAAACTTCCGGGTCACGAGAGTCGAGGCTGTCCTTTGAAGGCTCAGCATAAGTCTGTAGCATTTACTCCTCGGGGTGGCCGATCAGGACCACAGAGGCCATATCGAGGTGACCGTCAGACTCATACGTCATTCCGATCGCAGCAGACAGGATCTCAGCAGGCAGTTCCACCACTAGTTCAGATATATGGTATGCATGGGCATAAGTACTCCTCACTAGTGGGGTCTCAATATTTTGGGACAGGATCGTATTATCAGCAGCCACGTCCAGCATACCAGCCTCCAGTTTATCAGTATCAGCCGTTGGCTGGAGCTTCTGGTTACCAGTCTCAGCAGTCGGTTGGGCCTTCTAGATATCAGCCCCATCAGACTGCTAGACCTTCATCTTCTCAGCCGCAACCGATTTTAGCGTTGCCACCTTCAGCTACAGAGACAGGCCGAGTTTATGCAGTCACCAGAGAGGAGGCACAGCGGGCCGATGGATCGGTCTTTCGTGGTATGATTTCGGTTTATGCATTTCCTGCTGAATTACTTGTTGATACTGGGAGTTCTAATTCTTTCATATCACGACTATTTATGGGAAAAATTAGTAGATTGCCTACCTTTAGATCACAACGTTTATCAGTGTCTCTACCATCCGGTGAGGTATTGGATATCACGCAGGAAGTCAAGGCGTGTCCATTGGACTTCGGCAATTATACCCTCACCGTGGATCTGTCAGTTCTCGAGATGGTAGAATTTGATATCATTCTGCGCATGGACTCACTGGCAGCTTATCATGCCACAGTTGATTGCCAAGCTAGGGTGGTCACGTTTCGGCCTCCGAACCAACCCTCGTGGAAATTCATTGGCACCAGAGATGATAGGATTTCTATTATCTCTGCACTTCAAGCTCAGAAGCTTATATCACATGGATGTCAGGGTTTTCTATTATCATTGATCAACACTGATGATAGCAGTTTCCCTCAACTCTCAGATGTTTCTCTGGTCCAAGAGTTTCCAGACGTATTTCCAGAGGAGCTACCTGGTTTGCCTCCCAGAAGGCAAGTTGAATTTGTGATCGAGTTGATTCCGGGGACTGCGCCGACATCAAAGGCTCCGTATCGTATGGCGCCTAAGGAGTTGGACGAGCTAAAGGTCCAACTTCAAGAGTTGTTTGACAGGGGATTTATTCGTCCTAGTGTATCCCCATGGGGTTCACCGATTTTATTTGTCAAGAAGAAGGATGGTTCTATGACGTTGTGCATCGACTACAGGCAGTTGAATGCCGTGACCATCAAGAACAAGTATCCCCTACCTCATATTGAAGATTTGTTTGATCAGTTGAAGGATACCTCAGTGTATTCTAAAATTGATTTGCGATTCGGATATCATCAGTTGAGGGTCAGGGATTCAGATATCCAGAAGACAGCTTTCTGCACCCAGTACGGACATTACGAGTATTTGGTAATGCCATTTGGGCTTACCAATGCTCCTGCAGTATTCATGGATCTGATGAATCAGGTTTTTATGGAGTATTTGGATCAGTTTGTTATTATTTTTATTGACGACATCCTGATTTACTCCCGTTCCGAGAAGGAACATGCGCGCCACCTTCGTATCGTTCTGGAGATGCTCCGACGGGAGCAGTTGTATGTAATGTTTAGCAAGTGTGCTTTCTGGTTGTCTTCTGTGGGTTTTCTCGGACACGTTGTATCCAGTAGAGGTATTTCCGTAGATCCCCAGAAGATCGAGGCTGTCACCAGTTGGAAACAGCCTAAGTCAGTTCAGGAGGTGCGTAGTTTTTTCGGATTGGCTGGTTATTATCGTCGATTTGTTGAGGGGATTTCCAGTATCGCTTCACCGTTGACACGTCTGACCAGAAAAGGCTTGAAATTTGTTTGGACAGAAGCTTGCGAGACTAGTTTTCAGGAGCTCAAGCGACTATTGGTGTCTGCGCCTGTATTGGTGTTACCTTCAGGCGAGGACGGATTTGTACTCTACACTGACGCTTCACATCAGGGTTTGGGTGCAGTTTTGATGCAGCATGGAGGGGTGGTCTCTTATGCTTCTCGTCAGCTGAAGGAGCATGAGAAGAATTATCCAGTTCATGACTTAGAGTTTGCAGCCATTATTTTTGCCCTGAAGATATGGAGACATTATCTCTACGGCATCACGTTTGAGATTTTCACAGATCACAAGAGTCTCAAATATTTATTCACTTAGAAGGAGTTAAATCTTCGTCAGAGAAGTTGGATGGAATTCTTGAAGGATTATGACTTTACTATTAGCTACCATCCAGGGAAAGCTAATGTAGTTGCGGATGCACTCAGCAGAAAATCTCGGAGTGTTCTGGCTTGTCACCGGGTTATGGTCACTGATTTAGTACAGAGCTTCTCAGAGTTGGGACTGGAGGAGCAGGGTCAGACAGAGAAAGGGTTGTTGGTGACTATGGTTGCTCAGTCTTCGATCAGGACGAAGATCAGAGAGGCTCAGGCTAGTGATCAACATCTGCAGTTTCTAGGCAGCCAGATAGCCTCAGAGCCGCAGACTGATTTTTCACGTGATGACGAGGGTATTCTATATTTCCGAGAAAGATTGTGTGTACCTAAGTCACATCCGGTCATGGAGGAATTGCTTCAGGAGGCTCATCGATCTCGGTTTGCGATACATCCTGGCGGAACCCATATGTACCGAGATTTGAGACGTTCCTATTGGTGGAATGGTATGAAGAAAGACATCGCGGATTTTGTGACTAGATGTCTAGTGTGCCAGCAGGTAAAGGCCGAGCATCAGAGACCTGCTGGATTACTACAGAAGATCCCTATTCCTGAGTGGAAGTGGGAGGATATCACGATGGATTTTGTTGTTGGATTACCGAGGTCTCGTAGAAGACACGATGCGATTTGGGTGATCGTTGATCGATTAACCAAATCTGCTCATTTCTTGAGGATTCAGAGGACAGATTCTCTGGACAAGTTGGCAGAGTTGTACTACCGAGAGATTATCAGATTACATGGTGTTCCTTTGAGCATCATATCAGATAGAGACCCGCGTTTCACTTCACGGTTTTGGCAGAGTTTGCAGCAGCCATGGGTACCTAGCTTCGATTCAGTACAACCTTTCATCCGCAGACAGACGGACAGTCTGAGCGTACTATTCAGACACTAGACGATTTGTTGAGATCTTGCGTTATGAACTTTGGAGGCAACTGGGAGGATCACCTGCATTTGGTTGAGTTTGCCTATAATAATAGCTATCATTCGGCTATTCAGATGGCACCTTTTGAAGCATTGTATGGTAGAGCTTGCAGGACACCCACCCTTTGGGAGGAGGTTGGGGAATCTTAGTTGCTAGGTCCTCAGAGTATTCTACAAGATGCAGAGCTAGTCCGTACTATCAGACGTAGGCTGTCAGAGGCTCAGGATCGTCAGAAAAGTTATGCAGATCAGAGACGCAGACCCTTGGAGTTCTCCGTGAGCGATCACGTGTGCTTGCGAGTGTCACCCACGAAAGGGGTGAAGAGGTTTGGGTTACGAGGTAAGCTAGCTCCTGGCTATATTGGACCATTCCAGATTTTAGAGCGGATTGGAGCTGTCGCTTATCGTCTGGCGTTACCACCGTCATTGGCTGGAGTTCACGACGTGTTTCATGTTTCCATGCTGAGGAAATATGTACCGGATCCTACACATGTGTTATCGGAGGTGCCGGTCACACTTCAGCCAGACGCGACGTATGAGGAGGTGCCTATGCGGATTTTGGACCGCAAAGAGTATCGATTGAGGAATAAGACAGTTTGGTTGGTCAAAGATGGTTGGCAGCACCATTCTGATGAGGAAGCTACTTGGGAGCTCGAGGATACGATCAGAGCTCGCTACCCTCATCTGTTTACTTGAGGTGCGTATGGTTGGTCATCATTTCGTATTTATATTATAGTTGAAGTGTTGATACCTGTTGTGGTTGATTAGTATTTATTTTGGTTTGTTAGTGAAATTTGGGGACCAAATTTTTGTTAGTGGGGGAGAATGTTAAATACCAGATTTTAAAAAAGGTTGAAAAGGTAAGAATTTCGAAAATTGGGACCTAGTTGGAATTTACTAAAATTGTTAGGTTTATTTGCAAAAAGCAAAAAATTTAGTTATATAAAAAGCCCCTAAAGCCCTAACATCCCGATTCAGTTTTGTTTCTTTCCCCTCTGCTCGACACCGACGTCGCCGTAGCCTAGCCGACGCCCGACACTGCAGCGAGGGACACCGACAGCCGCCCCACGCCCTCTACTTCTCTTCCTCTTCTTCTTCTCCGGCACGCATGAGCAGAGTATTGCAGCCACACGTGCCGAGCCCTAGCCGTTGCCTCTCCCACGCGACAGCCACCGCCGAACCCTAGCCCTAGTCGGAGCCGAGCCGCCTGCCACTTCTCGGTTCTTCTTTACCTTCTTCTTCTTCGTCTTCTTCAAGCACACAAACAAGAAGCCCGTGGTTCCTCTGCCACCGAGCCCTAATTCCTCCTTACTCGACCCACGCCGACGCAGTTAAGGAGAGGTAAGGTTGTTAATTTAGGGTTTAAATTTGGATGTGTTGATATTGTTATTGCCTAAATCAAATTTGGGGTTTCTAAGATCTTTTGTTTGTTCTGTTCGGTTTTTCCTTTTTGTGAGATCATCTCTCATTGGATGAGGGTGGAATTAGGAGTTGGAAGAAATACTATAGAATTGTAAACTGATCAGTAGACAATCATGCATGTTAAGCACAGATGATGTTAGTTTATTTAGATTCACCGAAAGGGAGAAGGAATTCGTTGATTCAAACTTTCAGTAGTTCACATGCAAATGTTAATACTGTGGTTGTAGTTTTGGGATTTATTTGGTAACATGAATTAGCTGTAATTTTATTTTATGGATTTGTATCAGAGTAGTCTTGGTGCTATGAGGTATTTGGTTAAAGCTTTTGGCAGAAACTTGGATTTATAATTAATTAATGCGTTGATTAATTAATTAATTATATATGTTATAGCTGGGATTTGATCTAATCATGGTGAGTATCTTAATTAGCTTGGAAGATTAAGTTTGTTTAGCTAATTATGAGTTAATTAAATATGTATTATAGTTAGGATTTATCCTAATTATATTTCGTATTTTGATTAGAAAATTTGTTAATTTTATAATTAGCTAAACTTTATTACTTATTATACAGGACCTTGACGTTGGCCTCGCACAGTTGATCGTGGGAGGTTCTGTTCGTATACGTTCTACAATTATAAGGCGGGTACTTCTCCTTTGTACTCGAGTAGTTTTCTTTACCTTAAAAGCATGACTATATTATGTCTGATAGGTTGCTTGACCTTGTTCTTTGTCGTTTGTTATTTAAACATCGCCGTTGAGACTTACTCTTCGTTGATCTTCGAGTATTCTGAATTTGTATACGTACAGTACTCTATTGGTTTTCTGTTCTGTAAGGTGCCGTTTGTATGCGAGAACTTAGAAGTCCATTAAACACAATTAGGTTTATTTGGCATTAGAAATACCCTACCTAGTAATGTAGGTGCATAATCGTTGGTTTGCGATTTCTGGTTAGTTGTATTGATGCATCGTATACTCGTTGGATTTTATTGCATCGTTGTTTCTTCGGTTGTTCGTGCATCGTATAGCATGCACCATACTTGCACGTTGCATACTAACGACTGTTGGGCTTACATTTGGTTAAGCCGTCGTTAGTCATATTGTTGCTCGATTCACTCAACCACTTGTTATCGTGGTAGTTATTAGAGTGCGAGCATCTGTCCTGTTATGCCAAACAGTGACACCCTCACCGTTGTTTTTAGAGGGATGAGCTGTTGGTGGCTCACCCTCACTGTTGTTTTCGTGGGATATTGTAGCTGTTGATAGCTCCCCTGATGTACCGGGGTCTGGAGTGTAGACTCCCCAGTATCCTGTCCACTCAACCACACCTATGGTGGTATTTATTGTTGGAGTGGATACAGTTGTCACAACCGTACCCACTCGGTCACACAGATGGGATGTGTTGACGGCTTGACTGGCGTCAGGGGTGACGCATGTCATTGCATCATGTGCATACGTATTTCGTTTATGCATTTTCCTGTGATTGTTGCATTTATACGAGCTATGGTTGTTGCACATGATTGACATGCATGTATATCTTGGTTTTATTGTTATTGCGTCATTTTACACCTATTTAGTTGTTATTCGGTTTTATACCATGTCGTATTATATTGGTTATGCATGATTAGGTAAATCCTATAATTCTTATAGACTGTACACTGTTGATTTCTCTACTCTGTTTATCCTTATTATGCTATGCTTATTTGTCTTCTCATATACCCGCAGAGTCTACCCGGACTCACCACCCTTGCTTTCCTTTCTGTTGTTTCAGATAGCAGGTAGACGTATTTCTTGGAGCCAGGAGAGGATCCAGTTGCCGGTTCCCAGTGTCGAGTTGAGTTATTTTTCGGTATTCGGTTTAGTTGTTTGTTTGCAGTACTTGTAGTTGCATTTTATTCATTATCGGGTTTTGTCGTTATCAGAGTTTTTTTGGTGTTCTTTTTAAATTGTAGTTCTTATATGATTAAGGTGGCTGAGCCGCCCGTTATCTTTCCTTTTGATATAAAACTGCGTGGTTGTGATTGTTTACTTCTATATATGTGATACTAGCCACATGTGGCTAAGTTATATGGTGAGATATTATGTATTATTGTCCCATATTGTCCGCCGTACAGGAGAGATGCTGCCCGATTTTCGAGGAAGCATGTGCCTCTGGGAGCGTGACAATCAGTTTAGCCCAAAATGATAACTTATTGCTTAACACTCATTTCAAAACATTTAAGCAAATTTACATCAAACCACAAAATTCATGACATAAATAGAACATAACCAACTAGTTCATACATGAAATAAAAGCATGAAGAAGTTACAGGGACCAACGCCCTGAAGTATCAGAATAATACAATGCCAAACTGGGAAGTGTTTGAGAGATATAGGAAAACAACAAATACAACTACTCTCAACACTCAGTCACCAAAGCCCATCTACATCATGAAGTCATCACCTAGAGGAGGAGGTGGAACCTGATACGCGAGATGCAACTGTCGTAGCATCTCGTACATGTCATCCTGACGACTGGTAATCCCATGAACTGCCGTCTCAATCCTCTGCTCCATCTGCTGAAGTCCGTGGATATCCTCATGGATGACATGAACGTCCTCCTGAAGCCTGTGAACATTTGATCGGAGCTGAGTAAACTCCGCACGTGTAACAATCCCAGCTGGCTCCATATCTGAGCTGGGGGCCTCCGGACGCTCCCTCCAGACAAATGCCCCCTGTCGGCTCTCTATGCCTACTAAGGATAACTAACGTGTACCGATCTGGTCATAATCCTTAGATAGGTGCCTAACCTGACTACTACCCACACAGATTTCCAAAATGTAGATGGAAAAACTCGGTCAAGATGTGGCAGAAGGGCATGTATATCTTCCCATTAACACTATGGGAAGAATGGCAAATAACACTAAACACCTGTAGGGAGACATCTATGTCTAACCTCCTCTCCAATGCGTACATCATCACCAAGTGTGGGAGTCTGATCCTGGACCTCCCCTTGGTGACGATGGGCAAAATGCACTCGATGACGATCTTGTACAATACATGGCTAAAAGGTCTCATGGGTTTAGCGTCAAAAATACGCTCTGACTCATTCCTATGCCTCCTAAAATAATGCATGTGTATTTGGTCAATGGTGACACCAAGAAACTTATGTGGTTCAACAACAGTGGGAAAATAAGTAGATGCATTATTCGACGCTCTACACTGTAGGAACCCAGCTAAACCCATGACTGAGAAAGGAATAGTAACACCGGCTACTCGTGACTCAACAAATTATTATCTGAGTCAATGCAGGTTAAATTTGTGTAAAACTCTGTGCATAGATCAATGTCTATGTCATGCTGGCAGTAGACCAGCTGATCCAGCTGAAAAGGAGTAATCATCTCGGCCAATTGCGACGACTTCTCTTTGAAGAAGGCCTTATTTAGATATCGGCAGTTCATCTTTCTTACATTTGAGGACCTAAACCTTGACCCTCCCTGACCTTGTTGGGATGATCCTTCACCCCTAGGTTTCATAGAGGTCATCCTAAATACCACACACATCCATGCATACCAAGACAACCCCCCCCCCCCCCTCCAAAAGGAAAAATATCAAAAAACATGCACAAAACATCACATTAGTTTCAAAACATGGTTTAAATGATAAAATGAACCTTAAATAATGATACCTTTTCATTCTCTTCATGATGATTTGAGATATTGACTTGAAGAGGGGAGTTTCAACTAGCCCTAGGAGTAGATTGGGGTTAGAGAAAGGCTTAGGAAGTGATTTTAGAGCTTACTCGGGGCTGAGGACGAGGGAAGAGCTCAGGAGAAGAGGAAACGCCGGGGTGGATCGCCAAACCCTAGGGTTTGGCTGCCCCTCGCGCGCCCGTGTTCTTTTATAGGAATCGCGACCCAGTCGACTGGCAGGAGGCCAGTCGACTGATAGAGTTCACAAAATGTATTTACAACCGAGACAAGTCGACTACCCCCAGGGAAATCGATTGGTAAAATTTATAGTAGGTTCCCAGTCCTGGACCAGTCGACTGCCCTACTGGCAGTCGACTGATACTGAATTTTATATTTCCCAGTCCGAAATTCAGAAAAGCTTAACTAATTTCATAAATTTCCAAAAAATTTGAAATTTCATGGAAAGATTTGTGGATCCTATGTCTACTTGGAAAAAATATAATCCGTGTCAAAATTACCTCGAATCCCAAGATTGATACAAAACTCAACCTTGTCCAAATTTAACTATTTAACCTCAACTTAAAGTTCTAATTTGGACCTCCACTTGATGCCTCTTCCCATATTTGTTCTCAATACATTAATAGCATCAATTTATATGGTATTTCCATACTAAAACCATTTTCTCTCAATTATAATCCTATTTCCTCCTTTTTCTCCATAATTCTCCCTTTAGTGTGCCAATTCTCTAGGATTAAGGCTAACGTTAGCCTCTTAACCTATTGGCACACTCTATAGCCCATTTAGTCTCCTAAAAGGAAGTCACCTGAGATCCATTGACCATGGATCTCATTTTGGCTTATAGAGCTCTCCCTTGAGCTCCTAGCCCTAGTTACCTCCCTAGGTAACTCTTCTACAAAGGCAAGACCACACCGGTGCTACTCCGGTGCTTCTTGACCTTCCACTCTCACTCTTTTAACCCTATAGACCTTTTGCTTGGTCAACTCCTTCTCTTTTCCTTTAAATGACTTTCCTTTGCCATGTTTGACCTTTTTCTTACCATAGTCATAGGGCATCCTCGAATATGACATTTTATCAACATTTACCCTTCTAAAATGATGTCTTAAACCCTACCTACCATTCCTAGGAGGTTGATCTTTTTGCATTATGTTTGACTCCTTTGACCCCCTAATGAGTCTATCTAGATTTTTCTTCAATTTATCAAGTTTTGCTTTCAAGACTTGATTTTCTTTCTCCAAATTCCTAGTCTTAGGATCATTTTCCCTAACTTGATCATTTCTAAATCTACTCATTTTTCTAGACATATTTCCCTTTTTCTTAGGGTTTATGCCTTGGTCCTTAGTCCTAGAATTCCTAGGTTTATTATGAAACATAGAATTTTGAGTATTTTGGCACGCAAAAAGGTTTCTATTCCTATCATGATATTTGAAACCAAAATTGCATCTAGGCAAATAATCATTTACATTTCTAGCATTCATGAAAGAGTTTTGAACATAAGTAAAATTAGGGATTACCTCCCTTACCCTTGTAGCTCCCCCTTGATGTGAGCTCCTCTTTTTTTTCTTCTTTTTCCCATTTCCTTAGATGCTCCATCTTCTTAAGCTCTTTACTCCTTGGACACTTTGTATGGTAGTGCCCTAGCTCCCCGCATGTGAAGCACCTAATTTTCCTTCTTTTCTCCTTTTGAGCTTCCTTATTCCTACAACCCATATTAGAATTTAAATGAATAAATTTGGGCTTAGGAATTATCTCCTTTTTACCTAGTGGGCACTTATCCTTGTAGTGCCCCTTTTTGTTGCAACCAAAGCATATAATATGCTCTTTTGATTTGACTTTGGCGGAGATGGGAGCTTTCTCTTGCTCTTGTATAGTTGAGGGTCTCTCTTCCCCCTCAACTCTCAATGTTGATACTTCCTCTTCCACTCTTGATGAGGTGAATGGCTACTCACTTGAATTTTCAACCTCACTTGATGAGCTTGATACTTCTTCATTTTGGTCTCCTTGGACCCTTGAGCTTATTTCTTCGGGTTCTTCTACTAGTTGAGCTTGTGTAGGGTTCTTGTGAAGTTCTTCTAGTTTGTTCCATAACTCATACGTACTTTTATATTCTCCTACACAATTCAACACATTTTTAGGCAAAATATCAATCAAAATATTGATTACCTTTTCGTTTGCCCTAGATTGCTCTTGTTGTTCATTTGTCCAATATCTAAGGCGAAGCCTCTTCCCGTGCTTGTCTCTCGAAATTTCAAAGGGATCTTCAATGGTCATTCTACACTCCCAATCCATTCCTAGCCAATTTTCCATCCTTGCCTTCCAATGACCGAATTCTTTATGATTGTAGGATGGTGGTGTGTTAATGTCTTCTCCCAACTTATCTTCCATGTTCTTCTTTCTCTAGCGTGTGCTCCCTCGGCAGTTAGTCCGATCAAGAGCGGTCCTTCGCTCTGATACCAACTGATAGATCGAATAGCGGTGCTAGAGGGGGGGGTGAATAGCACTTTTCGTAGAATTCTCTACAAGATTGTTAACGCAGGGGAAATACAAATAAAAATAAACTAATAATAGAGAACAATGCTAACAAACCAGGTTTACTTGGTATCCACCCCGGACGGGTGACTAATCCAAGAATCCGTTGGTGGATCAATCCCCGAATAACCTCCGGCTAACTCTGTCGCTCCTTGTGAGTGGAGAAACCTCGCCACAGCACTTCGGACGCTATCTGAGCACAAGAGACAACTAACTCACTTTACCCAAGCGAGTTTCATCTAGCAAGATAGTAGGAAACGAGCCCCTTTAAATAGGACTCGAGTCTGAAACAGCCGCTACTAGTCGACTGGTCCCACTCAACAGTACAACGTTCGAATCTGCCAGCCTGTTCCAGCCTACACCAGTCGACTGCCCCTTGGCCAGTCAACTGGTTCAACCTAAGCCTAGGGTTTCACTCCCGAGTACATGTCTCTCCGCACTTAAACCCTCCCGCCTTAGCCCCTGAGTACAAACACTCATACTCAGACCCTCACAACCCGGTTGACTCTTCACCAGCACCCTTGACTGTTGCCTTCATGCCTTCTTCATCTTCTGCCCTCGTCCCTCGGATGCGCACGCAAACCTCCAGTTTTCCTCCATGCCACCCTTCACGTACGCCTCGAAGTTCGCGTCCCTCGGCTCATCGTCCTTGCTATCCAACGGTCCCTCGGATGCACACGCAAGTCTCCAGCTTGCCTCCATGCCATCCTTCACCCGAAGACATCAACTAAGTCCATGTGTACCTGTACACCTGCACACTCATGTACACATATGAGAACACAATAAACCCTAACTTAACCATATTGCCCACACACATCAAAACCTTATGATCCTCCAGATCATCTCAGGGTCGATTGCCTCAACAAAGATAAGTATTTCTCCTAATTTTTTAGGAAAACTCATAGAGGTACCTAAGGTTTATTTTATTGGATGTGATGCATTTCTTGATACATTCTATGTAGAGACTGATTGTATTTCATCTCTTTCTTACCCTGCATGCGTGCGGGAGGTATTTCCTTCTCATGGTTTTACAGGGTGTCGTAGACTTCTTGAGTGGGTGCTCTAACTAAATAGCCTCCAACCTCCGGGAAGGACTTCCAAAGAGCATATAGTGAGAGGAGTTGAGCTTACTTTGATTCATAGCAATTCACCCCGAGAGTGGATTTTGCACCTTAATCATCTCCGACCACCGGGACATACTTATGCGAAGTAGATGAGGGAGGGAGTAGTGCACTATGATATTGATCACGTGAGGATAGCTCTCTCGACCACCCAAACCACCCCACTACCGGGATGAATGCTACTCCTTAATCAAATCCAATCGCCAACATAAAGGGGAGTTTGATTTTTCATACACTCTTATTTCATTGTATATTTCATTTTTATGTTTTCAAGCAGTAAATTTTTCTTTTAAAGTTAGTTCTTGCTAATAAAGGCTTAGGTAGTGTAGAATGAATAAAGATTCATTGTAGATACCATTTTATCCTTTTTGGCATCTTATTTAATGCATGATTTGGAATAAATATATCTCTCTATATTTTCTTTACATAATTTTAGAATCCTTTGAAAGTGAGTTAAATTTGGTTGTTAAAACTTAGGATTTGAGCCAATGGATGAAAATTCTTGGATACTCGAGTACTACTTAGTTATGGACTCTAGATTGATGAATTGAGATGAATTCTTTTTACCTAGTGAGGATTGACCTTATTTTGAGATACACACATGTGATTGTACTCTAGAACTTGCTTAGGTTCTTTCAAAACTATATTTCTGTGATTGGACCACATTTATAGAGGTGAATCACTTTATTTCCTTTTTTATATCAATTTTTGCAATATTGCTTGTTGATCTACTCTATATTCTATTTTCCTTCCCCTATTTTTCTGTTCATAACTATATTTTCCATGGACTTGGGTGATTTGATTGTTTCTTGATGTTACTTTGCCCGAGATGGTCAAAAAGCTAAGTGTGGGAGAGGATCAAGCATTGGCAACCTACAAGCAAAAGTGTGCCAACTTGAAGGAGTTGTGTATCAAGAGTGAGTTGCAAGAGTTGGTTAGTGAAGGCTACATGTGGAACATCTAAGTTCTTAATTATAATTTGATGTTTCAAGTTCTATGAGGTAAATTCCGAAAGAAAAAAAATCAATGACCTTAGGAAGCAAAATATGCCAACTCCTCTGACATTGAATCTGAAAATTGGCAACCTACAAGCTGCGGAATTGAAGCTGCAATTCAGATAGGAATTGGGAATTTGGAAAGCTGTGAATGCTGTGAATCTGAAACTGGGTGGCTGCATAAAACAGTGAGGACAAGCAAAGTTATCAAGCAACATTCCATTGAACCAAGCTAAAATGTTTAAAACCTTTCAGAACTTTTCAAAAATGTTCAAATCTGTCGGACATGGGAAAAAGGGCAGGCCACTAGTTTGGAGCTGAATGAAAAATCAGTTAGAGTAGAGTTGAGAAGTAGCTGAACCATTAAATGAAAGAAGAGCTCTGAAATCTGAATTTCTTGGAGATTTTGGAAGCTGACAGTTCTATCTTGGAACTTTTTACTTTGTGAAGTTGTGAAGCTGCTGAACGGGAGTTGGAGTAGAAGTTAAGCTGCTACAAATTGCTGGAGATGAGGGAGCTCAGCTAGCTATTGTAAGGAATTGAAGAAAAAAAAGAAGAAGAGACTTGGCTGCAAAAAAAACAAAACAGCAGCTGAAAAATAGAAAAAAAAAGAGCATGAAGTGGAAGTCAAGTGCTGGACTAGATTTTTGAATTGGAAGATGAGAACAAGGAGCTAGTTGAATTTAAGAGTGAGTTATTGATTGAAAGAAGTGAAATCTCGGCAGAAACAGTTTCAGATTCTACTCAATTTAGATACTGATCAGACCCTGATCGGTCTCCAGACCGATTAGTGAAGTGTCTGATCGGTCACTCAGACCGATCAGAAGCAGATCAGACCGATCAGAAGAGAGCCAGAACGATCAGGGAAAGCCTGATCGGTCTCTTGACCAATCAGCAGAGGTTGGCACACTGCAGCTTTAGCACACTAGATTCAGTGAGGTTTCTCATCCAAATCAGAGTTACTATTTGATCCTTGCTTACCTTGGCTCTGATCTATGTAGAACAATATAAGAAGAAAGGGGCAATGTTCATTAGGTTACATTCTTTAGTATCCAAGTCTTCCACTTTCTTTACTTTTCCATCTACTAAACTTCTATTTCATTTTTATCATTACATATTTCTAAACTTGTTCAAATAAGCCTTTTTAGGTGTGGATTCAACTCAAGAATGATGGTGGAGAGTAGAGCATAAGCAAGCTTATGGTAGTGCAAGAACTATGATTTGTTAGGATCGATGGCTCGGCTAGAGTGGGGTGAATAGTTTTTTTTTTTTGGTTTTTCTCTACAATGGGGTTAGCACAATACAAAATATAATGGAAAACAATAGATTCAATGCTAACAAGAGTATTTTACTTGGTATCCACCCCGAAGGATGACTAATCCAAGGATCCGCACGAGTACACCACCTCCACTATGAAAATGTCTCCTTCAAGGTGGAGAAAACCTTTACATGGTTGCCTTCTTCCTCTTTACAAAATCAAGATAAAAGCTAGAGGAAGAGTAGATCAGTTAGGGCACTAGCAGCACTTCGATACAGTAAGGAACCGTATCTTCCTCGTGCCCAAATGTCCCCTTTAAATAAGAGAACAAGACAGCTTCGCAAGCTGTCCAGCCCCGCACCAGTCGACTACCCCTGGGGCAGTTGACTGGTATAGCCTTAAATTCTAGCCAACGGCTATATTTCAGGGTTACCAGTCGACTACCCCTGGGCCAGTCGACTGGTCGAAGGCTGAAAATCATCTGTGAGTTTTGGCAGTCGACTGCCCTCTGGCCAGTCGACTGCCCAGCCTCTCAACCCACTTACAATCACTCCAAACACTCTCCTTCACGTATGCCTTCAAGTATGCTCCCTTGGCTTGCCCCTTGAAGTCTTCTTCCTCTAGCTATCGTCCCTCGGATGCACACACAAGCCTTCCTTGGCTTGCCTCCATGCCACCCTTCACGTGTGCCCTTGAAGTCCACTTCCCAGCTTGCCCCTTGGAGCTCTCCTCCCTCGGCTCTTGTCCCTCGGATATGTTCTCCATGTGTGATTCTCCAAGTCCTGCAAACTCAATCACACAAATCAAATACAACACAACGCCCTAACCTTAAACACATTGGCACACACACATCAAAACCATGATCTTCCCGATCATTCTAGGGTCGATTGCCTCAACAATCTCCCCCTTTTTGATCTGTGGCAATATGTTTAAGTTAGGGAATAAATAATAACCAGTCAACAACAGTAAATAACAATTGAAAAACAAGACATTGTAAAACCTTAGAGGAAACTCCCCCTTAACCCATGTCTTCTCCATTTTGAATTTTTCCTCATAATCCAAGATTAATTCAAAAATTTAAGCTAAAAATCTAACTTAAACCAAATCTAACTTAAACCACCCATTCTCCCCCTTTGACGCCATCAAAATGATTGCCTACAGCAATGCTACCCTATGACATCAAATGAGGGAATCCTCATTTCTGAAAAGAAATTACAGAAACTGAATTTAGCCGTATCAGTCGACTGGCCAAAATGGCAGTCGACTGATACTCTGTTAGTCCTAATTTCAGCTTCTAATCCAAATTTCAGAAAGCTTCAAAAAATTCTAGAAAATTTCAAAAATTGTAAAACTTTGTAGGCATGTTTGATATAATAAACTCTATCAAGAAAAAATATCAGGTCGTGAAAAGTTTCAAACATGCTTGACTTTTGACTAAAGTCCAAATTTCTTGAAAAACACTAACTTTGTATCAAGTTTTCAATCTAATTATGGACTCATACATGTTCCAAGCTTATGACAAAACATATAAAACATAAAATGGTTTTCCAATGTTTAAAATGTCCAACCATGATCTTTTGGCAAAATGTCCATTAATTAAACACTTGTCTTCCCCATGGTTGGTCTATTTTTCATAATTTGATACTTCCAATGACCCAACACTATACCACAAGCATAAGTGGATCATTTGTATCATCCTAACATCTCATATGCATGAATACAATCATAAAGCAAAGTAATATGAGATGTTTTCAAGGTAAGCCTTATTTTGCCCAATTCATCATGAATTTCTACTATGAGCTTCAAACTCCCCCTCAATATCTCAAGTCAACCAAATTCCAAAAATTTGAAATTCTAATACCATGGTTGACTTACCCCAAATCCTCTAACCCTTGTGGATTGACTTTGGTACCCAATAGTAATGTTTCCTGATTGGGTTAACCAAGTACTCCTTAGGGATCCATTTCTTACTTAGGGTCTTGGTCTTTGATTGTCCTCTAGCAATTAGACAATGATAAGTTTTCCCACTATTAGACTTCCAAAAACCCAATCCCTCTTTCCTAAAGCTTGCTCTTTGGCTCCCAATGATCATATCTAATGTCTTTGAGCCAACTTCAAACTTTCTAAGTGCTTGGGTAAGACTATCTACCTTTTCCCTTAAATCCTTATTTTCATCTTCTAAACATGAGTCATTTGAGATAAAAGAAGCAGCATGTTCATTATCCTTAATTTCCATAGATGCTAATTTTTCCTTTAACATGCAATTTTCTCTTTTTAAACACTTAATTTTCTTTTTAGCATCTACCAAATCATCACTAGTACTAGAAATTATCTTTACAAGAGTAGAAGTGGGTAAGTTGTATACCTCACATACCGAGAAGTCCGATTCCGAAGTGGAGCCTCCCCCTTCACTTGAGCTCCCTTCATCTTCACTTGAGCTCTTCTCCTCTTCAAATTCTGATGTCGTGGAGACAATGTCATCAATTCCCATTAGTGCAAAATGGGAAATAAAATGCTCCTCCTCCTCCGATGAAGATGGATCATCCCATGTAGCTTTCAAGTTTTGCACCTTCTTCTCCTTCTCTTTTGATTTCTTCTTTCCTTCTTTCTTCTTTTCTTCCTTCTTTTTCAAGAGAGGGCACTCATCTCTCATGTGACCTTCTCCTTGGCAATTGTAGCAGATAATCTTTCTTGATTTATTTTTGCTCCTTGATTCTCTCCTACCATGAGACTTGTTAGTAGAAAACTGTTTAAACGCTTTTCTTACCTTTCTTACCATGTAGGCTTCTGCATCACTACCCATGGGAGCACTAGATTCCTCCGAATCAGATGATGAAACCTCCTTCTTCTTACCTTTTCTATTGTTTGCCACAAGGGCTATACTCTTTGGCTTGTAGTATACTTCTTCGATTGTTTCTCCAACTCGAGTCTCATGAAGCTCCATGGTTGAGAAAAATTCCTCTAGAGATGTTTTCTCTAGATCCTTGGAGATGTAGTACGAATCCACCATTGAGCTCCAAGTTGATGTTCTTGGGAAAACATTGAGGGCTTTCATCACAATGTCTCGGTTGGATAATTGTTCCCCTACACTTGTTAGCCCATTAAGAATTTCTTTAAATCTAGCATGTAAACTTGTTACCTTCTCCCCTTCATCAAGCTTAATATTATTGAGTTGGGACAGAAGAAGATCTCTTTTCGTCATATTTGCCTCCGAGGTGCCTTCATGAAGTTCCACTAACTTGTCCCATAGATACTTGGCACTTGAGTAGTTTCGAATCCTTGTAACTTCTTGTTGAGGAAGCACACTAAGTAGCTGATGCAAGGCTTTTGAATTTGCCAAGTGATCATCTTTTTGCTTCTTGCTCCATCTTACCTTCTCAAGAAGCTAGTTTTCTTGATCCCTAGGAATCCCAAAATCATTCTCCATGATTAGCATAATATCAAAGTCGGTATTGAAAAATACCTCCATTCTCTTCTTCCACCATGAAAATTCTCCCTCGAATTTTGGTGGTTGAATGTGTGAGCTGGCCATTTCAATGATTTCTCTTCTTGGCGGTTAGTCCGTTGAAGGCGTCCTTGGGCTCTGATACCACTTGTTAGGATCGATGGCTCGGCTAGAGGGGGTGAATAGTTTTTTTTTGGTTTTTCTCTACAATGGGGTTAGCACAATACAAAATATAATGGAAAATAATAGATTCAATGCTAACAAGAGTATTTTACTTGGTATCCACCCCGAAGGATGACTAATCCAAGGATCTGCACGAGTACACCACCTCCACTATGAAAATGTCTCCTTTATGGTGGAGAAAACCTTTACACGGTTGCCTTCTTCCTCTTTACAAGATCAAGATAAAAGCTAGAGGAAGATTATATCAATTGGGGCACTAGCAGCACTTCGATACAGTAAGAAACCATATCTTCCTCGTGCCCAAAAGTCTCCTTTAAATAAGAGAACAAGACAGCTTCGCAAGTTGTCCAGCCCCACACCAGTCGACTGCCCCTGGGGTAGTCGACTGGTATAGCCTTAAATGCTAGCCAATGGCTATATTTCGGGGTTACCAATCAACTGCCCTTGGGCCAGTCGACTGGTCGAAGGTTGAAAACCTTCTGTGAGTTTTGGCAGTCGACTGCCCTCTGGCCAGTCGATTGCCCAGCCTTTCAACCCACTTACAATCACTCCAAACATTCTCCTTCACGTATGCCTTCAGGTATGCTCCCTTGGCTTGCCCCTTGAAGTCTTCTTCCTCTGGCTATCGTCCCTCGGATGCACACACAAGCCTTCCTTGGCTTGCCTCCATGCCACCCTTCACGTGCGCCCTTGAAGTCCACTTCCCGGCTTGCCCTTGGAGCTCTCCTCCCTCGGCTCTCGTCCCTCGGATAAATTCTCCATGTGTGATTCTCCAAGTCCTACAATCTCAATCACACATATCAAATACAACACAACACCCTAACCTAAAACACATTGGCACACACACATCAAAATCATGATCTTCCCGATCATTCTTGGGTCGATTGCCTCAACATGATTGTGTTTGAGTGAGCTCCACTTTCATCAAAACTTAGAACTTAGGAAGAGAGCCACTAAAATTTTCCTTGAGAGGATTTGTGTGTTTAATTCATCTCAATTAGTCATGAAGAATGAAGTATACTTTGTTGTTGACTAAGGACAAGATTCTAGTCCATTGAGTTTAGATTTTTGAGAATTGACAAACCTAGGTAATTTCCTTTCAATTGCTTCTAACTATGATTGAGAATAATCTAGGGGGTACATGATTAGTTCAATAGTTAGTTTGTGCGAGACGCCCAAGAGTAAGTGTGTGGGAGTTGATAACTACCATTTTGATAATCAATTTAGGCTCTTAAACCAATGTTTTGATCTTTTTTACGTGTTTAATCTTGCATTTACACTAGGTTCCATGACTTATTTCTATTTTAGCTTTTGATTGCAAATCTTTTTATATTTGAAATGTTTTGACATTAAACTTGAATCTAATTTTGTAGGCTTCGAATGATCATGGACCTAGATCAGATTGGATCAAACTTAAGTTAGGACTTGGCTTCAATCAAGAGGATCAAGAGATGGATGAATGTGGGTCGTCCAATCAAGAAATGGGGAGATCTGAGCCATCTGTCATTTTCTGATCAATCTGAGCTCAAGATAGAGTTAATCAAGATCTGATGTTTAGGTCCAAATCAGAAGTCATCTGACCGTTGGATCAAGCTTAAGAGGAGTCTAAACCATTCATTCAAAAGGAAGGGTAATCTGAGCCATCCGTTGCAGATATGATCGATCCAAGCTAAGGGGAAGTAGATCTTGACCATTGATGGAGATCTGGAAAGTTTGATTCCGATCCGAGTTTATCTGACCGTTGGATGAAGCGAGGATGATCACAGTCGTTCAATTTCAAATGGAATTAATTAAAACAGAAACTTCTCCACAGAGCTCAGTCATCGCGAGTTTATCTGTTCTTCGAGTTTTTTGGTCAGTTTTCTTCCCGATCGCGCGCGGCCAACATCAGATCCGCTTCTTTTCATGATTTTGAATCATCGAGGTAGAATTTTCCTGTTAAGTTTGCTAATCAATTTTGTTTTGGAAAGCTCAAGTGAGGGTTTCGCCGGAGCTCTGTTCTCACTGATCGATCCCTTGTTGATCACTGGTTTTCTTCATCCGAAGCTGTCAAAGTGGTTAGAGGGGTTCTCTGAAGGCTTCTGAGAGTTTCTGAGCTCGATCGCCATCCAACAAATCAAGAAGGAAGAGATCGGGGACAGATTTCAGCTTCTGATCGATCCCCAATCCGATCAAAAGAAGTCCTGATCGGTCCCGTGACCGATCAGGAAGATCAATACGCACCAATCCATTGCAAACTAATCAAGGGAGTTTTTCTTCGCTGGTTTTTGAGCTAGAGGGTTTCTAGCTTAGCTTTTGTGTGATGGCAAGAGGAAATCTTGGCAAGGGACTGATTTGATGTTCAATTTAGGAAAATTTTGGTTCTAAACACTTATTTCTTCAAGTTGTTTCGGTTTGTATCCAACTACACTTCAGATAAGTTTCTTTATCTTGCTTTGTTCTAGTTTTCACTATTCTGCAATTAGTTCCTTGCATTCAAGTTTAGTTCTTACGTTTCAATTCCATAGTTTTCAATTTAATTGCCCAGTTGTCAAATAGGTTAAGTGTAATTCAGCAATTGTGAGTTAATTTCTGATTTACCTAGGTCCATTCTGTTTTAAACTGTCATTTCATTCATATTCACAAAAACCCCCATCTTATTTGAAAACCCAAATAGAAAACGACAAAATTCAAGCTTGAGTTAATCATCCTTAACTAGTTCTTGGAAAAATAAGACTTGAGGCTCCTACACTACACTTAGCTTTGTGAGATTAAGGGTTTTCAATTTATAAATTCAAATTTGAGGCTCATCGTGACACATTGATTGTGGGCATCTATCACTCCTCTCCTTCATCACAGCCCACACCAACCTCTATTCCTTCTTCCTATCTCGCGGCAGCAACACCACAAGGAAGAAAAGCTCTCCCTCAACCTCTCCTTATCCGGCGACAATCACCAAAAGGAGAAGCTCCTCTTCCGGCGCGCCACTCCCTTCTCTTCTCTTCTTCCGCGCACCACAAAGGAGAAGACGACTTCCCCTTGTCCTGTGGGTGTCCGCAGCAGAGCAAGTAGGAGAAGAGATTGGGAGAAGAAGAGTAGTGAAGCCTCTCTTCTCCTCCACCGCCGGCGCCGACCTCCACCGCTTGCACCGCCGGTTTCTCCTCCTTCTCTTCTTGCCGTGCGCCACCAAGGGACCAAGAAGGATCCTCCCTTGTCGACAGCAACCTTGAAGGAGGGAAGAAACCACGAAAAGAGGAGAAGAGGCGATCCTCTTCTTCTCTTTGTCGCCAGCGCGCAAGGGTTTAGAGGAGAGGAGATTCCATTGAGAGAGGGAGAGAGTTGGAGGTTTATATAGGGGATTAGTTAGTTTAATTAAAAAAAAATTTTCAATTAAATATGGATTGATTATAAAAATTTATATAGAATAATTCCTTAATTAATCCATGATTAATTCCTTTAATTATTCCATCCAAATTTTTATATAGAATAATTCCTTAATTATTCTATGATTAATTCGAGATTAATAAATTAATTAATCCCAAATTAATTCCTTAATTAATCCTTGATTAATTCCTTAATTAATCTGAGATTAATAATTTAATTAATCCCAAATTAATTTCTTAATTAATCCGCCCTTTTATCATGACTCTTATGGGGCTTTATTGGGCTAAGATAGGGACCATGAGGAGGAGTTGGTTCTTGACCCTCTAATGGATCCAAACCCGATCCATTAATGGAGATCGATTCCACAAAAGGATCCCATTGTACTTCCTCACCAACCCACATATTTTCATATGGGCTCCACCTATTACGATCGTCTATCTCCCCGTGTTTAAGATATCGTATGCCCGATAATTAATTTAATTTAATGATAATTAAATTAATTATCTTCTTGATCCTTGATTAGTACCACTCAACCTTTTCGACATGTCGGACCATGGTCCACTTGCAAGATTTGACATGACGAACCTTTTGAGCTCACCAAGGGGGCATCATCACCCTGACTCACCAGGATACGGATTTCGTCAATAATCAACGACACATCATATTATTAATATTATTTTTACCAGGTCTATCGATCTAACAGAATAGATCTCGCTCATTGGTAAATTAAAGAAACAATAATTAATAATATATACTTGCCATTATTTCGGGATTCAGAGATCGTACTCTATAATAACATCTGAGGTCTAATCCAATTTACTAAGTCAGTACAAAAATTGGATGACTTCTCTTTTGGTCCTACTCAATGTACACAAAGTACACTAGTGTAATCCTATAGTTAAGATAAACCACACCTGATTACACTACAACCATCCCGATGGTTTGTCCAACTCCATCTCGGTTGTGAGCCTCTTTCTTATGCTTCGGTAAGGAACCTGATAACATGATCTTCTGTACGACACCACGCACCATGTTATCTTCAATGCCAAGCATTAGACGTTTAATGCATATACTAATATAAACATGCACAGTGTGATTTTCTGATTTTCTTTAAACTATAGATGTATCCTTAACCAAAAGGCAAAGCTTTTAGTATACATCCTAACAGGGTAACCCTCCCAATGTCTAAAGGACACCCTCTGACCTCCTGGGTTACCTCCAAAACATCTCCTGAAGGTATGGACACTAATAACCGTTGCGCCCTAAGGGTCGGTAACCTGCAGATCTTGCTCAAGAATGCCCGTGATATTAAAGAATGCAAACTACCAGTATCAATGAACAAATCTGCAGTTAGTGCGTAAAGCAAAATTGTACCTCGGAACACGGATCCATCCGCTCGATGAGCCTCCTCTCGAGTAACAGCATAAACTCGGCCCGACTCTGGTGGAGGTGGAGGTGGGGGTAATGCTAGTACAGTAGGCACCGAAGGTAGCTTAGGTACCGATGCTCCAGAAATTTGAGACTGCTGATAGACAGGTAACTGATACCCGGTATAGATCTGTTGACGAGGCTCTGAAATTAAAGGCTGAACTGAAGGCTGGGATACCACAAATGACGATGCATCCTCCTGACCCTGACCAAATAAGCAGTAGAGCTGGATTGGTGGAGGGGCAGTCTGCTGCTGTCGTGAAGAAGTCTGGGCCTTTCGGCCTCCCCTCTGGGCCCCCGACTGGCCAGAAGATCCTCCTCAGCTGAGCCTCCTGTACTCGCCTCCTGTGCCCTCTGAGGGCAGTCGCGTCTCCGATGGCTAGGCTATTTGCAACGGAAACAAACACCCTGTCCAATGGTACAACTCGACCTGTCATGCTCCCTAGATCCACACCAAGTGCACTAATAAAACGCATTGGACCTCTGCCGGTCCTATTGAGAGAATTGGGAAGATCCTGATGCTGAACCTCCCATTTTCTGAGGCTGAGAAGAAACCCCAAAAACATCCTATGCTGACTGCTCCTGTCTATCTCGCTTCCGCCAGGACTGGGTCTGAGAAGTCTGCAATGTCTTCTTCTCCTTCTTCCTCTCTGATGATAGCCTCTGCTGCATCGCCTCGACATGTAAGGCGCGGTCCAGCACCTGTCCATAGGAGGTCAGATCCCAGGGAGATATCCGAGACTGGATGTAGGGAGCCAAACCTCTAAGAAAATGGGGCATCCTCTCGAGATCTCCAGGAAACATCTGAGGACAACCCTCGGACAATCAGTGGAACTCTGCATCATAATCTGCCACTGACTGCTCTCCCTAACGAATCTCTAGAAACTCCTGCCATCGAGTCAACTGTTGTGCGGCTAGGAAATACTGTGTGCTGAATGCCTGTCGGAATCTCTCCCAAGTGATCGGCTGAGTGCCCATCACCGATCGCTGTGTGATCCACCATGTCTCGGCTCGGTCGCACAGATGATACGCTGCGAGCTCAACCTTCTCTAGATTTGTACACTCTAGGTATGGAAACGTCCTCTCCAGCATCTCCAGCCAAGCGCGAGCCACGTTCGTATCAGGAGCTCCATGGAATAGAGTAAGACAACCCTTAGCCGCCTGGGCTAATGCCGAAATCTGGGCCACAGATCGGCTCGGAACAGTAGTAGCAATAGGTGCTGCCGGGTGTGCTGTCGAATCTCCGGATGGTACCATCGGTCCCGGCGACTGTATATTTGTCGGCTGCGTAGTCTGAGGCTCTGCCTGAACAGGGACAGATGCTGGTGGAGTTGATGATGGAGCAGCTTGTGTCTGAAACATCTGTAACATCTGTTGCATCATCTGCTGGATCATCTGCACCATCTGTTGCATCATCTGTTGCATCATTTGCTGCACCATCTGCTGCATCATCTGTGGCGCAGTATTCTGAGGTGTCGCAGAAGGCGCCACTGGGACTGATGCTACCGTGGGACCTATCAGAGGTTCCACTAGTACTGCCGTTAGAAATGGCGACGGTATCTGGGGGGATTGAGATCTCTGATCATCCCGAGTCTCGGAAGAAGATTGTCCTTGGCCACGAAACCCTGTCCGTGTCCGTGTCTGTCTCACAGGAATCCCCTCTGTCCCATTCACCATCGCTCGCTGAGACACTCACGTCCTCCGGTGCGAGGGTCGACCTGGCCCACTAGGTTGGTGGGGTGGAGTTAACTCAATGCGTCTCGGCATACCTGTAGAGATACGCCATTCATTATTACTTGCCAAAAATTTTCAGAATCAACAACAAAACCTGTAGCTGAATATAAGATTGTCGCCTGGAGCTGTCCCGTCGCCACCATATCCCAATCGCGTCCATCGAGAAAATGACTCTGACACAAAATCTGAAAACACCCAAAAGACCACAAGTATCTTGAGAACCTCGCTCTGATACCAAATAAATTGTCACGCCCCGAGGAGCCCCCCGTCCGATACTGACTGGACTGCCACTCCCTCAATCCGGTGGACAATTCAAATCCCTAACCTTTACGATCACCTCGGCCGATTGTACCACAGCCTATAGGGCTGGAACAACCGTCGGTAGTAAACGAAAACGCCAACGAAGACAAAAATTGCATACCGGTACGACTTACGACAAAGCACAATGCACAAAATGCCACCATGGCTCACACAATTACAACTATACTGCTGTATAAAATGATATAACCGAACACAAAAACAGCAGCGGAAATGTAAGGTATGAAAATACAGAAAATGGGTACCACATGTAACACCATCAAATAGAAGAAAATCTGGAAAACGTCTCGATGAATATGCGAACTGGGACAGGCTGCTGGGCTCTCCATACAATCATCCTGAAATAAAAACAAGGAGCTAATAGAATGAGTCATAGAACTCAGTGGATATCTCATCATATATACAGGATAGTCTAAGCTAGCAACAGTGTAACAGACTATCGAAACAACACATGTACAGGCAATGATAAGTACAACTGAAAGAGGGAATAGAAAATACCCTACCAATGTAGCGGAGTCGCCAAATCCAGATATAAAGGTCTCCTGTATGTGCATGTCAATCATATGTAGCATCCAAGTATAGCAAGCACAGACAAGTGCAAAGTATGCGTATGCACATGGTGCAATGACATGGTCACCCCTGCCGTTGGTCAGACATCGTCACCTATATACGGGAGGAAGTTGAGCGGAGGCCATCCTCCGACGTAGGGCTGTGACTGCCGTCCGTACTCTGCCATCACTGCTCCTGAGCGATCGAGTAGACGGAATGCTGCCGGTGTAACACCCCTACTCCATGGCCTATCCTGGCGATATCTCTATCAGCCCCAGGCCATCACCTATCCTGGCGATATCTCTATGCGATATCTCTATCATCCCCAGGCCATCACCTATCCTGTCAATATCTCTATCAGCCCCAGGCCATCTATGGAGGACATCTCTGTCTGAGTGTTACCCCTACCCCATGTATATAAATGGGGGAAAGAACTTTCCCTCTCATCTCCTGGTATATGGACTACTCAAGGAGGGACCTCTGCCTGCTACCACGCTCCGATTCACTAACCCATGAGTGCATGAGCGGAGCAACACAGAGCACACTACCCAATACTCCGTCAACCACTAACCCATGAGTGGTCGTATGGGTAGGTCAGTATGACTGTCAACCTGACTCACCCACAAAGGGGGCCCCTAATCGACAGTGATGCACAGTGCACGATGATGCATGACACTAGTCAAACAACATCCACTATCTAGTCCACCTATATCAACATGATATGCAAGGATCATAGATAATGCACCATAGCCTAAGTCCTAAGGGTATAGGTATCACAGGAGGCCAGGTCTAGCATAAACTGTTGGGGCAGATTGCACCCAAGTCAAACCTGTGTTTTGATATTGACAAAAGGGTTCAAAAGTTAAGGGTTAATTGGTGTCTTACAAGTTTCTTGAGTGTACAGGAAAAGCCCTAGCGAAGGAATGCTAGGCACTGGCGAAGGACTGCCAGACTAGACAAAGTCCTAGCGAAGGACTGCCAGAATGGACAAACAGGACTGCCAGAATGGACAAAGCCCTAGCAAAGGAATGCTAGGCACTGGCGAAGGGCTGCCAGAAGTAAAGACCTAGCGAAGGGCTGCTAGGCACCAAGCGAAAGGCAGCTTGGTACCTCAAGACCTGGCGAAGGACTGCCGGGCAAAAGTCCAACTGGAGGATCCGGTTGGCACCAGGTAAAACTCTCCCGAGAGGAGTAGGTGAGGACGCGTTCCCCTTGAGGGAACATTAGGCGTCGGTTCGACCTAGGGCTCCATTTTTGGAGACCAAAGTCAGAACCAAGACAGCTAAGGCTGTATAAAATAATAATATAATTGTTATTTGGACTAACCCTGGATGCAGGATCGAAGGACTGAGTATCTGCAGCTAAGAGAGCCTCGAAGGAGTGAGGCAGAAGCTGAGCAGGGCGCCCCGGACGACCAGGGCGCCCCCAAGGTCAACCCAAGTATGTAACAACCTCGACGCGTTTTCGCCCCGCTTGTCGCGGGCGCCCCGCGTGTCGCGGGCGCCCCCACTGCCAGCTGTCGAAGCGCATCCCTGCGAAGTCGAAGAGATGAGGCCTTTGACCGGTCAAGCCGGGCGCCCCGAGTCCTCCGGGCGCCCCGGTCAAATCGGATCCCGAGGATAATGGGATCAGACGGCGACCGAGCTACAGCCGGATCGGCTGCCACGTGGGGGGCGCCCCCGTCGACCAGGGCGCCCCTAGGCCCTATATAAAGGGCCCTCGACCTCCTTCTTCAAAGCATCAATTCTTCGGACACTTCCACGCTCTTCTGCTCTCGTGCTTTGCTCCAGATACTGCCCAACTCGAGCCGACGACGTCCCGCTGCCCCGAAATCTTCGATCTACTCCGGACGTCGGTAAAAGAAGAGCATAATTCTTATTATATAAAGTTTACTGCACTTATTCTGTATTCAATAATTGTAAACTGGTTTACGAACTTATAGAATTGCCCACAGAAAATGGTCAACGACCGTGGGCCTTGGAGTAGGAGTCGACACAGGCTCCAAACCAAGTAAAACGACCGTGTTAGCATTGTTTTTGTGTCTTATTTCCGCTGCGCACTTACTCTTTTTAAATCCGAACGATTTGCGACATTCACCCCCCCTCTCTCGCATTTCTCGATCCAACATAAACAGTATCCGCGAGACAAATAGAAGAGATATATCTCAATCTATTACTCTATTGCTAAACAAAGCATATCAAGCATATATCTATGACTAATCTAAAAGAAAAGTCAGAGATACCCGCCTTCGAGATAGTAGAAATCCGTGCGACGAGAGACTCCCGTCTAAAATAATATCTGCGGCGCAAGTAGTCACGTCAATAACCTGTACCATAGACAAACAAAATTTGTAACTATTTACATAACAGTAAGTAGCTCACCATATAAACACTAAAAATAACGGAGTTAATACTAACATCACCCTCGTTTAGCCAATTCGCGATTAACTTTTATGATCGACTCATGGTATGCTATCCTAAACTATAGCCAAATATGAATCCAACAGAGTTAAGCTCTGCTCACCGATATCAACCAAATCTATGATACAATAACCATTCAAGATCACCTAGCCTACTCAAAATGATCTGTTTCCAAAGAAGACAAAGCTACCCATGGATCAATCTAACCGCATACCAACATCATGGATGGAACCATCCTTAATCCGGATCAATCAACAAGACCAGCAACCACAAATTCACAGCAGATCAGGAAACCAACTCAAATTCCAGGCCAAATCACACCTCACTGCAGGGCTAAACTGAACCGCGTAGGCCCATTCAACAGTGCAAAGGAGCTATGGGCTAAACTGATCGAGCTCCACGAAGGAACTTCAGATACAAGGATCAGCAAACGGGACCTGCTACTGAACAAGCTCTTCACCATCAAAATGGTAGATAACGAGACAGCAGCCCAGCTCCATGCCGGAATCTAGGAATTGATGAACGGTCTTCACGCAATAGGTCACCAGGTTCAAAACCGTGATCTTATCAGGTATGCCCTAAATGCGTTCCCTAGGACCACCTTGTGGGCATCTATGGTAGATGCATACAAGGTCTCTAGAGATCTTTCAAAATTAAGTTAGATGAGTTATTCTCTGAACTTGAATTGCATGAACAAACTAACTGCAATTTGGCCGAGAAAAGTATAGCTTTCTTTGCAGGAAAAACAGGAAGAATGACTAAGAAGAAAACTCAAGTTGAACCCGAGTCTACCTCAGGTTCAGAAACAGAAGATCAAGAAGAAGATCAATCTGAACTGGTCCGGCTAGCTCGAAGCTACTACAAAAAGTTGAAGAACCAAACCAACACACGGAGAACAAGCCGAAGAAAGGATGAACTAGCTGAACCAGCAACTGACAAACACAAGCCCAACGTAACCTGCTACGAATGCAAGAAGAAGGGCCACTACGAGACTGAGTGTCCAAGTCTAAAGGAGTCCAAAAAGACCAGAAAGAAGAAGGCACTCCAAGCAACCTGGGACTAGTCTTCCTCAGAAGAAGAAGAAGAAGCACCCCAGTCCAATCTTCTAGCCCTGACCGCTACAGATCAAATCGAGACTGACTCAGACTCAGACCGGGACAACGGCAAGCTGACATTCTCCGACGACGGCGAAATAAGGGTAACGGGTTTTTCGAAATTACAATTGAATTCGCTTATTTCCTATCTATCCCGAGATTTGGCGAAAGCCAAACTCCGAATCGAGTCCCTCCGACAGGAAGTAAAACTTCTGAAAGAGGGAGCTGATTCTAAATCCTTAACTGAGAAACTTCAGGAAGGAACCCCTGATCAAGTTGAAAAACTTGAATCAGAGAATTCCTCCCTGAAAACTCAAGTTAAGGACTTAAGAACAGCTTTAGAACGATTCACTTCTGGTTCCAAGAATCTTGATCTGATTCTGGGAAAACAGAAGTCTGTTCTAAACCGATCCGGACTTGGCTATAGAACCAAATCTCGGCAAAGATCTTACTTTGCTGTACTGAACCAGTCAAGACCTAAGGTTCAGGCATGGGTGCCAAAACTGTGCCTGACTAAACCAACTGGTTCAAATCAATTTTGGATCCCCAAGGACAAGATTCACATCTTGCCTAACCCATACAAAGGCTTTAGTCCAGGGGGAGCCAAAATCAAAACAATTTTTATACTTAGATAATTTTTTAATTGATTGATTGTTTGTTTATTTAATTTTTGCAAATTGCCATGCTTAGATTTAAGGAATACTTAGATTTAAGGACTAGATTACTTGAAACTTGAAAACATAGTATTGGGAGGAGGTGAGATGATAGTACGTTGGGGAAACCAACTCTAATAAGATCAAGTCTACTTGGTCTCTTTAGACTGGTGAAACCAGCCAAAGCTACCGATCCAAGACCCAAGCTAGTTAGACCAGAAAATGACCTAATTTAATTTGAAAATGAAATTTCATTAAAAGGCTTTGTCAAGGAAAGGGTGGATGATCCCATAAGGCTACGGCCAAAGAAGGCCTTGTGCCTCGCCAAGACCTGGAAGCCAATTTCTGAAATTCAAATTCAAATTATCTTTTGTCAAATTCGAATCTAACTCAAATTTCAAATAATTATAGATTCTAATCTGTCTTCAAAATTTCTACTTCTTAAACTTATTTCTTTTTCCAAAATCACTTAATCTATCTTTCAAAATTTCTAAACTTATTTGTTTCCAAAACTAAAATAACATTTTCAAAATAAATTAAAATTCATTTTCAAAATTAATTTTGACCCTCAAACCTGTCTCACAAAAACCTTAAGGTTAACGTGATTGAAAACCCTAGACTGGGGTGAGACAGACTAGGAAGTGAAACTCAATTTAAGCTATCCCTAACTCAAATTGGATCCAAATCACCGAAAATCCTTTATGTGTAGGAACATAAAGATTTGGACCAATGGATGTTAGATAGCGGATGCTCCAGACACATGACTGGAGACAAATTGAAGTTCACCAAACTCAAGTTCAAAAACCTGGGCTCAGTGGCATTTGGAAATAATGCTACACTCAAGGTACACTACAAGAAAAAAGTGAAACAACAACGCTTTTTCCGCGTTGTTGTTAATGCTTAAAAAGCGTTGTTGATGAAGCCGTTGTAGAAAGTATATCTACGACAACGCTTTTTCCGCGTTGTGGTTTGGAGCAAAGACAACGCTTTTTTCGCGTTGTCTATTGATTTTTAAAAACGTTGTGGTTTGACACAAAGACAACGCAAAAATCGTGTTGTGTATTGTTACTTAAAAAACGTTGTCTTTTTAATAGGCAGTGTTTTTCACAATTTATAATATTCACAATTTATAAACATTTTTATTCACAATTGATAATATTCAGAATTTACAATATTCACAATTTACAAGCATTTTTATTCACAATTGATAATATTCACAATTTACACTGATAATAGTTTACAAAATTCACTTATAATACAGTGCATTATTTACAAAAGTGTTTGTATTCCATATTAAATACAAAAAATATCTCAATTCACAAGTTCTATAAAACTTCATCATTCACAAGTTGTTCTTTGGGGCTGCTTGTTAACTCGATCTGCTTTAACACGTGCTTTGTTAGGCAGCATTGTGAGATCAACCCCAAGTCAGTTTCGCATATTCGTTTCAGATTGCCTGCAGATCAAAACTCCATGTAAAACAGGGTTCCAAAGTTTGAACAAAAGGTGGAGATATGGATGCAAAATTTGAGTGCTTACCGTATAAAGAACCGTTATTATCGGGAAGGATGGCTACAAGAAGCTCAAGCTCTTTGCCTTTTAGTTTGTTTGTTGCTGCATTATATACATGTCTTAGAGCCTTCTCCACTTGTTCAGGTCTAGCAGAGTGAATTGGGATAACTGGTTCTCGGTTGAATTCCTGAAGAGTCAATCATGCTAATTATATATTTGTCGAGTAAATCGCAAATGATTGATGAAAACTGCATTTACATTATGCTAAGAATGTTTGAAAAAGAAAATAATTAAGTGAAGCCAAAAATTTGTACCATTCCAGAGACTTGGCACATTTGTCCTAGCTCCTGACAGAAAATATGAGCTGTGTTCTCTTGAACACTTCGAGAAAAGTTAATGCAAGCCCAATGATTTAGTGTACACCCATTGATCACTTTCTGCATCAAAACAGCAATATTTACTTGATAATCTGAAGTCTGCATCCTCCCCTGCTATATTCTAATAGGCCAACTTCCATTCCAATCGTCATATAACATAATTCAAAACACAAGTAAATGTAGGCAAGCCTATTAATACTCTAAGGATTAATAATGCGGTAAGATTAAATAAATGGACCTTATTCATCATGTTCCATTGGCCAACTTGAGGTAGACACTCCTTTTCTTTGCCAGTTTCATGGTACTTTAGCTACATAATGAAATGAGGTTATTTATCACAAAAAAAGGTGGAGCAAGTTGTAATTTTAGATTAAAAAAATTGCATAGGCAACACTTACCCATGGAGCAGGAAGCACTCGGGCCTCCACTGAGGTTAACTTGTCACTTATGTTTATTCCAAATTCCTTTGAATAGGGATCATTCCCATAAGCATTTTGGCGAACTGTCTGAGAAAGAAAAATACAACACATTGAGATGACTGCTGTTCACGGAGATGAACATCTATAAAAAAAATAGCCTAAATAAGAGAGAACATTATTCAAGATACAAAAGCATATTGTAGCTCGGCTTGGCTAACAAAGGAGAATACACTAAGGAAGGCTTGGACACAAACAACAAATGACTGACTGGCACCAAGAATCCAATGGTTGTTGGTTGAACAAGATGGAACAAAGAAGAACTGCATTTCAACAATTCTACAAACAGTTACTACAATACGTATTCACAGATGAAGAGCCAGTGCATAATAATACACTAACCTTTTGCTATAAACTTGACAAGTGTAAAAAAGTTTGATTTCTAACAACTTTTATGTTGTTTCAGACATCAATAGCCACATATTGCAAGAAGTACAGCCAGAATAAACTCAGATGCATGTCTCGATCCATGTTAACATGTGAATGATCTATATGACATTGTATGTACCAAAGTGAGCCATCCGAGAAGAGCCTAATAGTATGCTGCTAAAATATAATAACGTAGAAGGAAATTGCAAGCAATATGCTATGATCTGTGTTGAAGTGAATGCTATAACTTTATTACCAATCATTCAGTTTTCAACAAATAATCAAAGTTAGAAACCAAGTTTATCAAAAAGAAACAGATTCAGAAACTTTAGTATCCATTTAATTAGTCATGTCTATTTAATTTTCGAGCAAACATTTCCTGTACTGTAAGCTCTCAATCAATTCTTTAACAGCCACAATCTTTTAATATAATCCATTTAAAATACCTACTTCCTAGGCATCATACACAATTTTGCATCAAATACATTGAATGGCCACTGGAAATACAGCAATGGCACTAAAATTGATGGTTGAAACAAACCATATACCTGTAAAATATCCATTTCTTGTTCTCTGGGTCTCTGGCATGTGACTTTTAGAAAGGAAGTAATTTGCTTTTCATTCAACCTCTTTGTGTATCTCTGACCGTCTACTATTTTGCAAGCCTGCATGCCACATAATCGGAGATGAAATAACCCAGCAAATTGAACATCATTATTGATGAACTTACCTCCATTGGTAGATAATTTGCTTTCTTCTGATTTCCTACTTGAAGGCAAGGAAGATGAGCATGCTGAATTGTAAATCCATACATCTCTTTGAAATATTCAACCACAGATTTCATATTCATCTGATCATCAACTGGAAAACTGTTCAACTGGATAGACATAAACATTCCAAGACAAGGATTTCTACCTTGAGGTAGCATCCAACTAAGAGACAACAATCACAAATAAGATGATCCTCAATAGAACACATAAGCTACGAAACTAGGCAAACACTCTAAGCTTAAAGGCACAATACATTTTTCTGGTACTAAAAAATATGTCAAGGTAAAAGGCGCTGCAGATCTCTGCTCGCGAGCAAGTTAAACTAGCAAGACAGAACTACAGCTCCTTTAACCAAGCGTAGATGAAAACCTAAATATCTTAGGCATCATCTTGCAGAATCAAAAATAGTTTGAGACAAAATTTCTCAAGCAGAAGATCCCCGCAGCCAAGAGCAAAAGATGTTGCGAAATGTATGGAGCTATGAAGTTACCAAAACTTGAACTCAGGAAGCCGGCGAATGAAGGGCTTGAACTCATCAGATCCCCTCATGGGTAGTGAAGGCCCATCGGAGACTTCAAGCTCCGGATCCACCATTGGCGAGAGGAATCCGATGAGCAGATTGAGCAGGTAGATTCCAAGCCAAGCAGAAGATCACCTAACCACTTATGGTAAAAAGACTAGTCAGTAAACTAAAGACAATCCAAGCATAATCCTAGCTCCAAAATCTAACAAAAAGGAGGCGGATGAGTAATAACCTAATAAAGATTGCGACTATGACCATTGAGAGCATAAATAACCTCAAAAGAGGACAGAAGGGATTACTCAAAAATATGCATATCTCGACTAAAACTGATTAAGTCACTAAATTAGAAAGTATATTCAGAATAAAATACAAACTAGAAAGAAGTACAGTGAACAAGTCTATCATGAATTAAAGTCTACAAAGAAATATGATCAGTTTGGGTTCAGGCTCTTCACCCCTCTGATCAAATCAGAGGAGATGTGTAAGAAAATAATTTCTTGCAATATTGATTTTGAATAAAATATCTATATAGAAGATTATAATACTATGAAGTAATGCATGGACAAGTTTTCTGATAAAATGGTTTCCGAATAGAGCACTTACATAGAAGGTTATATGAAGAGACACAAAAAAGAAGGAAAAAAATGAAATGGAAGGATGTAAATTACAGGTGGACAAGAGGAAGAGACGCCCAAGCAGCCGGAATAGTTCCATTGAGATAATTCCATGTTAAATCACTGCCCGAAGAGTGACAATAGGATAAGTTAGACACATTTCCAGAAGTAACTGCAATAGTTTGTAACTTATTTTGATACACTAGTAACAGGATGTCACTTTAGACTTACATATCTGTTAAGAAGGTAAGATTGGCAAACTCCTCTGGAAGAATCCCAGTTAAGTCCTGGTTCATAAGTTTGCTACACTCAAAAAGAAAACAATCATGCATCTGTTTAAGTGATTGGAAACATTTCATGAAGGAAAATCACTCTGTAATGTGTTTTTGTTTAACTAAGCCTACAAAACTTATAGGTTGTAAGATAATTAAACGAGAGACATTAGAATGGCAGCATGTTAAATACAAAACTGGTAGCAATGATTACCAACATAAAATGGTGGTCAAACCAAATGATTATGCAAAATAAAATAAATCAGTTAATCCATCACAGATGACAAACCCAAATGCAGATTTGTAGACACATTTTCAAATTGATGTGAGCGTTGATTTGCAAATTGGAAGACCAAAATGCAAGACATTTGCATTTTTATTTGGCTCAAGACAACCAAATATTGCATACTAAAAGAGTCATTGGCAAAGCAGTTCAAACAGGTAAATTGACAAACAATTTTCACGTATTACATAGCGTATTGTTGGATCAGTTTCAAGGCACAAGGGAGGGTAGAGAATACCAACGTAATTCTTAAAGAACTCGAAAGCAAAACACATTCACGCAAGAATAAAGGGTACGCAATAAACACAGGCAAGAAAGCTCACTATGTCTACGCACAGTATCCTCCTGTGCACCGGCTTCAAGCCATCCCGTACATCCGTCAAAGCACGACCGACCAGCACCGACATCCGTGGCCTCCTTGGGGAGCTCTGCAGGGATAATCATTCCCTCCTGGGCGCCACTGCGCTCCTCCACCATCAGGCCACCATTGAAGCCACCCCTGTCATCCCCATCCCCCAGCCTTGCCGACCTGGAAGATTCCTCCTCCCGGTCGCTCCCCTCCGAACTCACCGTCCGGACGGCCAGGCGCGACGCGGCGGGGAGAGGGGGAAGTTCGACGAAGACGCGGCGGAAAGATGGGAGCGATGCCGAGAGGCCGGGGAAGAAGAGCAAGGGGCGGCAGCGATAAAGAAGGACGGAGGAAAAGCCGAGGCGGCGCATGGTGGAGAGAGCCATAGCGAGAGATGGGAGCACTGAAAGCCCTAATCGGCTATATGGAGGGCGAAGGTTTCATTTTGGTGGCAGCGGGAGAAAAGAAGCGCGGAGAGATTTTTCGCGAGCCGCCGAGGGTTGACAGTGAGCGAGATGAAGGGAGGGGATGTGTTTTTTATTTTAGCGGGAAATACGACAACGCTTTTAAAAAACGCTTTTGTAACAGCGTTGTCTTTCATCCGAAACCACAACACTAAGCACATCGCATCATTATAAAACGTTGTCGTTATTAAAAAGTAAAACACATAGACAACGCTTTTCACTAAAAACGTTGTAAAACAAAAAAAGATAACGTTTTTTTTAAAAAACGTTGTCGATTGGGCGTTGTTGATTGCAAAAATTCTTGTAGTGGTAATTGGGTCAGGAAATATTGAACTTAAGTCCAATTTCATTATTAAGAAAGTTCTATTAGTTGAAGACTTTAGTTTTAACCTACTTAGCATAAGTCAGTTATGTGACTCTGGTTATTTAGTTACCTTCAACAATTCTAACTGCCTGATTAGAAATGCACAAGACTCAGAAATCATGCTTAAGGGCACTAGGAGAAATAATGTATATACTATAAATCTTCCCCGTGTACCCAAATGCATGTTAACACAATTAGAACAATCAAAACTCTGGCATAGGAGATTAGGTCATACCAATCTAAAAACTATCTCAAAAATTACCCAACTTGGCTTAATCAAAGGTATCCCCAAAATCAAAAATGAAAACCTAATATGTGAATCTTGTAATCAAGGCAAACAAACCAAGTCTAGTCACAAATTGATCCAATCTGATCAAACCCAAACCACACTTGAGCTCCTACACCTTGACCTACTTGATTCACATGGAGCCAAGTCACTAAGTGGAAACCGATACTGCTTAGTGATAATTGATGACTACTCTAGGTTTACCTGGGTCAGGTTTCTAAAGACCAAAGATGAAACCCTAAACCTGTTTAACAACTTTTGTAAATTAATTGAAAATCAAAATGACATCAAAATCAAAAGACTTAGGTCTGACCACGGGGGAGAATTCGAGAATCAAAGATTCGAAGAATTCTGCAAAGTAAATGGATATAAACACGAATTTTCATGTCCTAGGACCCCCCAACAAAATGGCATAGTAGAAAGGAAGAATAGAACCCTACAGGAAGCTGCTAGGGCTATGCTCAATGAATTTGACCTACCTAACCACTATTGGGCAGAAGCAATTAGCACAGCTTGCTATATCCAAAACAGGATTCTGCTTAATAAAAGATTAAATAAAACACCCTATGAACTTTACTATCATAGACTTCCAAACCTACACTATCTTAGAGTCTTTGGATGCAAAGTCCATATTCTTAATACCAAAGACTATCTTGGAAAATTCCAATCCAAGTCAAACCCAGGTATCTTTTTAGGGTACTCTACAACAAGTAGAGCTTATAGAGTGTACAACAAAATAACTAAGAGAATTGAAGAAACAACCACTTAATATTTGATGAAGAAACTAACCCAAAATCTAATAATTCTGACTTAACTTCATCAAATACTGATCAAGAAGATAACTCTGAAACCCCAATTGATCCCTTTAATGACTTAACAATTGAACCAACTTCTGAATCAGTTGAACCAACCAATGAACCCAGAACTGAACCTATTAGACCAGCTGGACCTGAAGCTGAGCCAAGTACTAGAAAAACCAAGAAACCCAGACTAAGTCACCCAACTAACCAAATTGTAGGTGATCCAACCTTAGGAGTCAGAACTAGAGCTTCCTATAGAAATCTTAGTCAAATAGCCATGATTTCAAAGATTGAACCTAAGACTATTGAGGAAGCCCTACCTGATCCTGACTGGATCTTAGCCATGCAAGAAGAGTTAGCCCAATTTGAGAGAAACCAAGTCTGGGAGTTAGTACCTAAACCTAAGGACAAATCCGTAATTGACACTAAGTGGGTATTTAGGAATAAGTTAAACGATCAAGGTGAAATTGTCCGAAATAAAGCCCGCTTAGTAGCTAAGGGATTCAGTCAAGTAGAAGGGTTGGATTATGATGAAACCTATGCCCCTGTAGCTAGACTTAAGTCTATTAGGATGTTACTAGCCTTTGCATCCCATAAAGGATTTAAATTATACCAAATGGATGTAAAGTCAGCCTTCTTAAATGGGCTTATTAAGGAAGAAGTTTATGTAGGACAACCCCCAGGGTTTGAGGATATAGAAAAACCCGATCATGTCTACAAACTTAGTAAAGCCCTTTATGGACTAAAACAAGCACCCAGGGCCTGGTATGAAAGATTATCCAATTACCTAATCTCTAAAGAATTCAAACAAGGTCAAATTGACCCAACCTTGTTTGTTAAAATTTTAGAAAAGGATATATTTATTGCCCAAATTTACGTAGATGATATAATATTTGGATCAACTAACTCTAAATTTCTAAAAGAATTTGTAACAATAATGGAAAATGAGTTCGAAATGAGTTTAGTTGGGGAACTTAACTTTTTCCTAGGGTTACAAATCAAACAAACTAAGGATGGAAATTATGTACATCAATCTAAATATGCTAAAGAACTAATTAAGAAATTTAAAATGGATAACTCTAAAAGTATAAGTACCCCAATGGCCACAAATGTGAAAATAGATAATGACCCTGATGGCAAACCAGTAGATCTAAAACTTTATAGAAGTATGATAGGAAGTCTACTATACCTTACAGCCAGCAGACCTGATATACTTTTTTCAGTAGGAATGTGCGCTAGGTACCAAACCTGTGCTAAGGAAACTCACTTAGCAGCCCTAAAACGAATTTTAAGATACATTAAGGGCACCCTAAATGTAGGGATATGGTACCCTAGGACTTCATCCTTTAAGTTATCAGGATACTCTGATTCTGACTATGCTAGTTGTAAATTAGATAGAAAAATTACAAGTGGAAGCTGTCAACTTTTAGGAAACAGCTTAGTAAGTTGGTGCAGTAGGAAGCAGCACTGTGTAGCTTTATCAACAACTGAAGCTGAATATGTAGCCTTAGGAGAGTGTGTAGCTCAACTCCTATGGATGATGCATACTCTTAAGGACTTTCAGCTAGACTACAATCAGACCCAAGTCAATATTGACAATATTAGTTCAATTAACTTAACCAAAAACCCAATACAACATTCTAGAACCAAACACATAGAAGTAAAATATCACTTTGTAAGAGATCACGTAGCTAGGGGTGAAATAGTCCTTAAGCATGTAGACTCCAAGTCCAACCTAGCTGACATATTCACTAAACCCCTACCTGAATCTGAGTTTAGCTCACTAAGAAGGCAGTTAGGATTATGCTTAGTAGAATAGAATCATTCTTTTTGGTTTCTGCTTTAATTGAAAATGTCTTAATTGATTTTAAAATAAGTTCTTTGTTAAAAATGTTTTACTTTGATTTTTTTTTCTTAGTTTTATTTCAAAAACTACCCCCCTTCAAAATTAGGGTTTTTCTTCGAAATGGAATTAGCCTAGGCTCTAACCCTAGAATTGCATGCACCTATAGACTTAGAAGCCAGCATCTCACAAGCACCTTAGGATACTTTTGATTGATAACCTAGAAAGGGTTGAGATGCTTAGGTCTTTGCCTCAATTCAAGATGCTTTAAGTCAGTGCATCGGCAGCAATTGGGGCACTAAATGAACAGCAATCAGGTCAAGTGTCAAGTTTAGACAATCTAACTTGAACAATGCACTTAACTTGACTAACTCTAGCAAAAGCTACTGTTTATAACAGTTAGTAAGTAGCTAAATGGGTTAGACAGGTCCCTAAAAGATTTAACCAGACTTAGGTCCTAGCTCAATTCAGTACAGCAAATGCTTTATTATTGCAAATATCTTTTTGTGCATTTTTTGATATATGTCAAAGGGGGAGAGTTGGAAAGGAAACAGGGAACAAAAATGTTTTTCCAAAATTTCTAACTCTGAAAGCTCAATTTGTTTTGCTTAAAATTCTTTTTGCTCTGAATTGCTATTAATTTTTTGCTTAAAATATTCTCTGAAAAGCTTTTTCTAAAGTCTGAAATTTTTTTCTAAATCCTGAAAATTTTCTAAGTCTGAAAAAGTTTTCCAAGTCTCAAATTTTTTAAAACAAGAGTTTTCAAAAACTGAAAAAGTCTAAAGTTTAAAAAGTTTTCCTAAAACTCAAAATTTGCTAAAATGTGAAAACTTCTTCAAACTTAGAACATTTTTCTTGAAAAACTCAGCCAATACTTAAAAGTTTTTTGATAATAAAATTTTCTAAGTACTTAAACTAAAACCACCTACTTTTGAAAAACCTAGGGGGAGATTACTTCCAGGGGGAGGGAATCTAACTTAGGATTTCAATTTCAGCATTTTTTTCCTTAACCTTTTGAACTAGGTTGCCATATATCAAAAAGGGAGAGATTGTTGGGGCAGATTGCACCCAAGTCAAACCTGTGTTTTGATATTGACAAAATGGTTCAAAAGTTAAGGGTTAATTGGTGTCTAACAAGTTTCTTGAGTGTACAGGAAAAGCCCTAGCGAAGGAATGCTAGGCACTAGCGAAGGACTGCCAGACTAGACAAAGTCCTAGCGAAGGAATGCTAGGCACTGGCGAAGGACTGCCAGAATGGACAAAGTCCTAGCGAAGGAATGCTAGGCACTGGCGAAGGACTGCCAGAATGGACAAAGCCCTAGCAAAGGAATGCTAGGCACTGGCGAAGGGCTGCTAGGCACCAAGCGAAAGGCAGCTTGGTACCTCAAGACCTGGCGAAGGACTGCCGGGCAAAAGTCCAACTGGAGGATCCGGTTGGCACCAGGTAAAACTCTCCCGAGAGGAGTAGGTGAGGACGCGTTCCCCTTGAGGGAACATTAGGCGTCGGTTCGACCTAGGGCTCCATTTTGGAGACCAAAGTCAGAACCAAGACAGCTAAGGCTGTATAAAATAATAATATAATTGTTATTTGGACTAACCCTGGATGCAGGATCGAAGGACTGAGTATCTGCAGCTCAGAGAGCCTCGAAGGAGTGAGGCAGAAGCTGAGCAGGGCGCCCCGGACGACCAGGGCACCCCCAAGGTCAACCCAAGTATGTAACAACCTCGACGCGTTTTCGCCCCGCTTATCGCGGGCGCCCCCACTGCCAGCTGTCGAAGCGCATCCCTGCGAAGCCGAAGAGATGAGGCCTTTGACCGGTCAAGCCGGGCGCCCCGAGTCCTCCGGGCGCCCCGGTCAAACCGGATCCCGAGGATAATGGGATCAGACGGCGACCGAGCTACAGCCGGATCGGCTGCCACGTGGGGGGCGCCCCCGTCGACCAGGGCGCCCCTAGGCCCTATATAAAGGGCCCTCGACCTCCTTCTTCAAAGCATCAATTCTTCGGACACTTCCACGCTCTTCTGCTCTCGTGCTTTGCTCCAGATACTGCCCAACTCGAGCCGACGACGTCCCGCTGCCCCGAAATCTTCGATCTACTCCGGACGTCGGTAAAAGAAGAGCATAATTCTTATTATATAAAGTTTACTGCACTTATTCTGTATTCAATAATTGTAAACTGGTTTACGAACTTATAGAATTGCCCACAGAAAACGGTCAACGACCGTGGGCCTTGGAGTAGGAGTCGACACAGGCTCCAAACCAAGTAAAACGACCGTGTTAGCATTGTTTTTGTGTCTTATTTCCGCTGCGCACTTACTCTTTTTAAATCCGAACGATTTGCGACATTCACCCCCCCTCTCTCGCATTTCTCGATCCAACATAAACAGTATCCGCGAGACAAATAGAAGAGATATATCTCAATCTATTACTCTATTGCTAAACAAAGCATATCAAGCATATATCTATGACTAATCTAAAAGAAAAGTCAGAGATACCCGCCTTCGAGATAGTAGAAATCCGTGCGACGAGAGACTCCCGTCTAAAATAATATCTGCGGCGCAAGTAGTCACGTCAATAACCTGTACCATAGACAAACAAAATTTGTAACTATTTACATAACAGTAAGTAGCTCACCATATAAACACTAAAAATAACGGAGTTAATACTAACATCACCCTCGTTTAGCCAATTCGCGATTAACTTTTATGATCGACTCATGGTATGCTATCCTAAACTATAGCCAAATATGAATCCAACAGAGTTAAGCTCTGCTCACCGATATCAACCAAATCTATGATACAATAACCATTCAAGATCACCTAGCCTACTCAAAATGATCTGTTTCCAAAGAAGACAAAGCTACCCATGGATCAATCTAACCGCATACCAACATCATGGATGGAACCATCCTTAATCCGGATCAATCAACAAGACCAGCAACCACAAATTCACAGCAGATCAGGAAACCAACTCAAATTCCAGGCCAAATCACACCTCACTGCAGGGATGAAGCAACAAAATAGGCAATCCTCTATCGATTAACCTCATGACCTCCCATAAGAAAACACTTGTTGATCATTCCAATTTCTACAGCAACACCATACTCAATCAAAGCTACCGCTCAAATCGAAAAACCAAATCAAACATTAGATCAGAGCAAATCAACAACACAAACCGCACAAATCCTGACCAAAGGGGCCGAAGCCACTCCACTGAACAACATGAGCAAAAAACGAATCCACAACCCCTAACAACCCCAAAATCGAATTCAAGATCACCCTTCCTTACCTGCCAAGATGCGTCGATCGAGTCCCCTTCCATCGGTGAAGCTTGCGAGATGAGGGATCGCAGACGAGGATGTGCAATGATCGCAAGGTAGGAGGTAGATCTCTGAGCAACGTGCGGAGTCATGCCCTAAATCGCTAGCCTTGTGCTTTGATCGGTGGGTGAAATGAGGGCGTTGGGAGATGGAGTGGAGAAGAAGAAAATGGCTTCAACGCTCACCTGATCGAGAAAAGGCTTGCGCCAAGGAGGAAGAAAAAGAAGCACAGATGGAGGTGGATCGGGCTCGACGTGTGCTCGCGAAAAGAAGAGGAAGAGGAAGGGGAAGAGGCTCATGAGGTCTGTGCTCACGAACATCCACACGAAGACCTTATAAGGTTGACCGTTTTACACTCAACCCCTCTTAGTTTAGTTATTCGCCCAAAAGCCCCTAACTTCGAAAATTTTGCATTTTAACCCCAGAATTTCCTGTTTTCTTACATACGAGATTTTGCAAAATGTTATTGAGTTATATTGTGGGGGAGGTCGAAGAGTTGTTTTATTTGAATGTGATTGGGTCTCCAAAGGCAAACGACTAAAATTGGACGAGGATGGTTTTCTATTAGCCAATTTTACAAATGTGAAGCGCCATAATGAGCCTTATATATTAGCATCCTAGGCCATCCATGTTTTTTATGTGGAAGATCCAGTTGATTGTAATTGGCATGTAATTATCACCATTGATGCACGAGCACAGTATAAAATGCAACCTATGGCAGATGTTGATACATACCTTCAAAGTTGTATTTGTAATCCTGAAAACGACAATGAACAAGAAGAAGTTATTTGGGTTCGGAATGATGCTATAGGAGTTGAAATTGATGTTGATACATGATGAGATTAAGGATATGTAACTCAATCAATTTCTAGCTTGTTTATGTTTTTCACTATGGACATTTTATTTATCATGTCTAAGGATATGTAACTACCTTTCACTCTTTTCACTATGGACATTTTATTTTTTATGTAGTTTTTTTTATCATGTGTAAGGATATTAAATGAGATTTTGTCCATGCTTTTTTATGTTTATCACTATGGACGTTTTTCACTATGGTTAATATGACATTTTATTTTATTTATCTGTAAATTGTAATTTTTGCTCTTAATAGGAATGACTTGTGAGAGTCAAATATTGGAAAGCCTCAAGATAAGGCAAATGCTCAATCTCAAAATACGGTTGCCAAATACATACAAGGGACGTTAAATATTCAAATGCTTATAATTTGGTATTTATTGCTCGTTAAGTATTCAAATGCTTATGATTTGGTAGTCAATTTAAATATTGACAGGCACAGTTACAATTATCAATGTAGATGTATATAATAATCTGCTTTTCTAGTGGAAGATTAACATTGTACTAGCCTTATAAGGTTCTGCTAAGATCTTACTAGCCTCATAAGGTTCTGCTAAGATTAACATTGTACTAGTCTCATAAGGCACAGTTAGTTCTGCTAAGATCTTACATTATATAGAAGAAAGAAATGCAATCAAGTAACCACATGTCATGCTTCAGCGCATATTCATGCTATTTGCTATTGCGATAAAAGCTAATTAGTTCACTTCATTCTTCAAAATGGCGTTATTTGCGTTAATTAATCGATGCCCAACAATTAATACTCTTCAACTTGTTTTTGATAGGAATGACTCTTAAAAGTAAAAAAGTTAGAAAATCTCATTTTCAACTTCAAGATGGGGCAAATACTCCACCACGAGTTTTGATTGCCAACCACGCAATAGGAAATTCCAAAGAAAGAGGTAGAATCATATTTTATACATAAGCTATCATTATTATAGTTTTCTATTGTATAACTCTTATTTGATATTTTGCTTTTGTATGTTATATACTTTATTCAAGTCTATCATGCAAGGGAACTTGAGAATGTGGTAAGTAGGGAAAAAGGTCAGAAGATCCAGTTGATTATAATTAAAAATACAATTTGCTTATAGTTTGTGTTAGAATAATACTTGTGTAGATTGCCAAAACATACAAGGTGCATCAAATAACCACATGGAAAAAGCATCAAACCATAAAGTCATTGATACACAAGGTATTAGATATCAAAAAAAAATATGAAGTTTTAGATAATTTTATTTCAAAATATTAAGTTTCAATATGAATTTGGTATAATGCCTATTTCATGCTTTAATTATCCTATATAACTTATTTTTGATAGGAGTGACTCTTAAAAGTAAAAAAAGTTAGAAAATCTCATTTTCAACTTCAAGATGGGGCAAATACACCACCACCGATTTTGATTGCCAACCACGCAATTGGAAATGCCAAAGAAAGAGGTAGAATCTTATTTTATACATAAGCAATCAATAGTTTACTTTTGTATAACTCTTATTTGATCTTTTGCTTTTGTATGTTATATACTTTATTCAAGTCTATCATACAAGGGAACTTGAGAATATGGTAACTAGGGAAAAAGATCAGATGATCCAGTTGATTAAAATTAAAAATACATTTTGCTTATAGTTTGTGTTAGAATAATACTTGTGCAGATTGCCAAACATATAAGGTGCATCAAATAACCACATGGAAAAAGCATCAAACCATAAAGTCATTGATACACAAGGTATTACATATTAAAAAAATATGATGTTTTAGAAAATTTTATTTCAAAATATTAAGTTTCAATATGAATTTGGTATAATATTTATTTCATGCTTTAATTATCCTATATAACTTGTTTTTTATAGGAGTGACTCTTAAAAGTAAAAAAGTTAGAGAGTCTGATTTTCAACTTCAAGATGGGGCATATACACCACCACCAGTTTTGATTGCCAACCACGCAAGGGAACTTGAGAATGTGGTAACTAGGGAAAAAGGTCAGAATAATCTTGATTATAATTAAAAGTTCAATTTGGTGTATTTTATGTTTGAATAATACTTGTGCAGATTAAGCTTTCATGCTTAATTATCCTATAATGCATATTAAGGATAAATATCCTTTAATAAGCAGCTTTAATGCTTTAATGCTTTAAATCTTTATACTTGTTCGAATATATCTTTAACAATTATAAATTTTGATGCCATGCAATAAGACATTAGTGCAAGTATATTGAGCAGTATTTTAACTGTCCAAGTATCATCACATAAAAAGAAAAGCCAAACAAACAAAAGATAATATAATCAAAATATGCATTAGGAATGTGAAAACTCACTTTTGCATAATTGTATGCTTCCCAACAAAAAGGTTCTTCCAGATCAACTGACTCAAGTTCCTTACTCATTTTTTCAATTAAATTTTCCTCCATGTTTAGAGCATTGTTATAGGCATCCTCCTCAATGTCACTATCTTCCTTGATTATATCTCTAGAAATTGACCTAGGTAGTGAAAAGCCTCTTTGTGTTATCCTTAGATGAAATTTGATTGTTCCAGAAAATGTCACATCAATGCTTCTACCAGTTATACCTCGCCCAGTTGGAACAATTTTCCATTCCATGAAATGCTCTGTCATTGAAACTGTTCCAGCATAAGGATTTCCATCAAATGATGCTACCCTCGTATGAGGAAAAGGCATGAGAACAGTACAAAACTCCATAGAGAAGGGAGCTCTGTAACCCTCCATCAAGCGCAACTTGAACAAATATGCACCTTCATCTTCTGAAACCATTGATAACTGGTAGAAACCTTTCACTAGTGGATCAGAAACACATAAAGCCTGATAATACATCAACATAAAATTCCCAACTGGTGGAGAAAACATTATAGATTGCTTATCATCTCCATGCCCTGATGCCTGAACACAATGGTGAAAAGATAATATTTCAACCCTCGCATTCTTTAGTCTAGTCAGAGGCAATGAGACGTCAGGCGATCCTTCTAAGTCTGCTCTGTTGTTCACTTGCCCTAAAATTGAAACAGAGTCTGATATTTCTTCATGATCATACATTGTTGCATTATAGTCTCATGAATTGTGAACAATATTTGTTGTTTTCCTTTGTATAAATATGGCTTCCAGGCAGGTTGCTTGAGTTCTATATGGTCTTTGTTGCTGCGTGCCTAAATTGATCTGAATTGCAAGTTCAAATACTTTGTTCTAATACTTTGTTGTTGTGTGCTTGAATTGATTTGAATATGGGTTGCCTCTGCAAGTTCTGAAATATAGGTCCTCTGCACTTGCAGTTCGAATATTGCAGTCTAATGAATTGGGTTACATACCTTTAATTCTTTAACTAAATTTCTTTAACTGCAGCGGGGATACTCTTCTTCATTACTAATGGTTTTTTCATCTATTACGAATTGTTGTTCTGTGGAGAATTCTATGATGGACTGTTTGGTAAAAGAAGCAATGGCTTATGCTAATATTATTTTGATGGCCTGCCTTGTTTTTTTGTTGGGGCTTATAACTACTTTGTTTGTGTGATCTTATGGCTAATATTAACCAAGTTTCAACATGCCACAATCTCTTGCAACTAACCAAGAATTACTTTCCTGTTTGTGTGCTTCCAATCAGTATATGACAAAGAGGCGGCATCTTTCTCTTACATTGATCATGCAATTAGATCATATGCTTAGCAGTTAGCAACTAGATCATGCAATTGATCCATGTTTTTCTTGTAGTATAATTGTTCCATGTTTTTTGTAGTAGTTTGCACTGCATACCACTGAAACATGTTTTTTGTAGAGTGAATAATATATTGGTTGATTATTTACCGTGTTCATTTTACTAACCTCAATTCTTATATAAAATCATACAAATTTGACTTCAAGGATTAAATCCAACAATAATCCACTTGTTGAAAATGATTTTATGGACGAAGAATTTGATTAAGGTAACCTATCCTCCAGAATGTATTAATTCATTTCGCTATATTTATTCAACTATTTATTTCTCTTTTATTTCTAGATGTAGATTGTGAAACTAAATCTCCTACTGCTAAGAAGAAAACTAGAGGCCCTACATTTATGAAAGAAATTTGGGGTCAACCAAGCACACAACCACGTATTAAGATTCAATGTGATGGTATGGGACGCCCTATAGGATCAAGAAGAAATAAATTTACTGATTTTTTTGGGTACTTTGGCAAGAAACGGTAAATTTTGTCCAATTGACATCGAAGATTGGCATAAAATGCCTTTGAAAAATAAGAAACAAATGTTAGATGTTGTAAAGGTAATTGAAATGTTATTTTATAATTTTTTTATTAAGTAATTTTTTATCATGAGGGTAATTGTCTAAATGCTTTTGTAGGAAAAGTATGACCTTCCTCTTAAAACAGAAAGTTGGACACTACGTTCAATAGCAAAAAAATGGAGAAACTGGAAGTCAGAACTAAAAAAGAAGTATTATGATCCTGAGTTGCCAATGGATGTTCTTCTGCAAGAAAGAGATAACAGAGCTTTTGTGGAACAATATGTGAAATTAGTTGTCTAGTGGAAATCAGAAAAATCAAAGGTTTATAATATTTTATCCCTTTAGAAAAATTTTCATGTTGACTTTAGTATTGTGTAGTAAGTTGAATTAATATATTAGGAAAGAAGTGAAAAAAAAAGATAAGATTGCTCGGAAGCAAAAGATAATAAATCAAACAACTAGAAGAAGATCTTTCGCTCAAGTGCAACAAAAATTGGTAATTTTTCTTATTAATCTTATAATTCTATATGCATTAGAACCTATAAACTTTTAACCAATTCTAATTTTAGAGCAAAGAAAAGGGACGACCCCCATCACGAGTTGAATTATTCCATGCTTGCATCACTCATGCTAATGGAAGTCCCTCAAGCAACATTGTGACAGAAAAATTGGTATATTGTATTATAATCTTCTACTATATTACTTTACAAGATTTTTGTTTTCATCATTACTATGTATAAATATTGGTTTTTTATTTTTGGGAAAGGTTGCAATGAAAGAACTAGAAAATCAACTTTCTAAAAATGGCATATTTGCTCAAATCATTGGACCAGATAAACCAGGTCGAGTACGTATGCTTGGTGATGGTGTAACACCTCAAAATTTCTATTTTAAGTTCTTAAAGTCCTTAGAACTATTTAAAAATGGTTTAAAAATATTCTAGATATTTTTAGGAATTTTTAGAATATTTTTATGGAATTTTCCGAGTCCGTTTAGTATTTTTACTAAAAGAAATAGAGTTTTCGGCAAAAAGTTGCCTGGACGAGTTTTGAACCCGAGACCTCCCATGGGATCAACGACTTAAGTTGGTCGGGTTAACCAGGAGCCCCAGCAGGGGTGTGCTAAAGGAAAATAGAGAAATATTAAGTTAAGTTGTAATTGGACTTAAATACCCTAAGTATAAATAGATAATTAAAGAGAAAAATTTTATTTCTCTCAACCTAAACCCTCTCTCCCTCGCCCAAGCCCTCACGCCGACCCCCTCTTCCCCTCTCTTGTGCGCACGCCCCACACCTCCCCTCCTCTTCCAAGGGGGCGCCGGCCAAGGCTCTCCTCCGAGAGAGCTTCCAATATTCGGAATCCCCGCGACGAGAGGAACGCGTAGGCGCGAACGGTTCATCGATATCTCAAGTTTCTCCCGAGCCCTAGACGTCAATTTTGGTTGTAAGTCCAAGATATCAATGTAAGTACTGCTCACCTGCAGTAAGAGGCAGTTTTCTGCAAGATTTTCCCGTTAGAAAGTTAAAATGCAATTTTCCTTAAAGTTTATGATTTTGCATGTAATCCTAGGTTGATCCATGCTTGTATAAGTTTGATTAAGCACCCTATATGATGTTAGGGGCTAAGAAGAGTTATGAGAAAAGAAAAGAGAAGATAAAGATAAGAAAAGAAAAGGCCAAGGCCTTAAGAAATCTCCAAAAGTCAAGACTTAGGGATTTGGGCACACAAGGGGCTCGTTAAAATGCCAAGGCATTTAAAGATAAGAAAGAAAAGAAAGAAAAGCTATTTTATTTTCTAAGGCCAGTACCCGGCATCCAAGGGCGTCGTTAAAGAAATCCAGGTGTCCAATTCCAAGGTCTTGGCCCTGGTAGACCAAGGTCTGCTCTATTAGGATTGGTGGCTCGCTACCCCAACCTTTTAGGGAACGCGCATAAGATGGTACTTACGTCTTAAGTGGATCCAAGTGAGATATTATTTTCAAGTATATGCTTTAGTAAAGTTTTCTAAAGTTTATGAAAGTTTTCTAAAAGTTAAAGAAAGATTTAAAAGTCAAAGAATTGCTAAAGTTTCAAGTTAAGCCAAGAACAAGTAAGTTAAGACTTATTAGTGCTTTAGTATGCATGTCTTGAGTTATACATGTTGTTTTAGTGTTTCTTTTAAGCATAAAAGTATCTCATGTGATTTCACATTGTTTTAAAAAGCATGCTTGCACATTTCGAGATTTTGTGAGCTAGATAGTACTTACTAAGCTTTTGCTTATTAGTTGCATTTCCTCTTGCTGCAGGTAAAGGTAAAGGCAAGCAATTCTGAAGGAAGGCGACAAGGCGGTGCTGAGTGACGTATGTGTGGTGGCTGACCTTGGAGAGGTCCTTGGGACAAGATGAATAAAAGACTCAAAGTGTATTTATTATAAAGTCTTAGTTTGAGTTAGATCATATAGCATTTATCCAAGTAATTGCGTTTTAGATATTTTGCATGTCTTAAAACCATGAGTAAAGATTCCATGTCATTTTAATTAGCATACATATCCTTATGATGGCATTGGATGAGTATGAGTGTGAGTAGTTTTGAATATTGATACTTGATGGAGCTATTTGATGCATATGCCAAGATATTGAGAGTTTCCCTTTGAATCAAGTTATTATTGCTATAAATATGCTTAGAGAAGTTGCATTACATCCCAACATGCTTTAGTGAGGTGTAGAACATGTGTTTTGGTATTATGAATGCATAGGAGTTAAGTTTGGTACAAAACTTTAGTTAAAAGTTCATATAGATTTTCATAACTTAATTACTTCCGCAAAAGTTCTAATTTCGAGTTTATGAAGTTGTTTTGATTGGCTAAAATGTTTGGGAAACTAGTATAGAGTACAGAAATGGTGTTGTGTCTTTGTATGGCTTGAAACTATATGTTTGTGGACTTTTGAAACAAAGTTTGAATCTGAATTTCAGGTTTTTCAGGCGTGCCAGTCGACTGGTTCAGTATCAGTCGACTGCCCTATCGAACAATAGCTTCTGTTCGATGCATCAGTCGACTGCCAAGAGGCCAGTCGACTGGTGCCGCGCCCAGAAACTTTCTGTGGCCGATACCAGTGACTGGTTAGATCGCAGTCGACTGGCATTGCAGAGAAGTTCTATAGATGAAAAGAAGTGTGTCATTGTATCATGCATGACTACTAGAGTTAGAATATCATCCCTAGATGGATTTAAAAGAAAAATAAAGAAGTTCCGCATTCTTAGTCGTGCAGTAGAGTCAAGATAGTAGATAAAGTAGCGGACCGTCTAAGGTAGAGAAGGCGGGTCGCTACAGGTGGTATCAGAGCAGTTCCCATTCTCCAGCATCACACACACATCAGCATTCAACCTTGCCGTCTTCAAGTAAGAAAGCTTTAAGTTTCAGTTTTTCTATTGCTCCTTTATTTAATTGCAGTATAGAGAAATGCTTAAGTACTTACTCACATGTGCATAGAACAAGGAAGCATGTTTAATACCTTAGTATCACGGAATCATGTTTAATCCCTAGAATGGATATTAGGTTACTAAGTAAGAAGACAAGTTTATACCTAGAGAGGTAGTAGTGACTTCTAGTTCCCTTATGCATTACTAGATGGCAAGAAGAGGCCGAGCTCCTAATGCAAGGAACAGAACCCCAGTTCAAGATAACAATGAGCCTGGCACAGAACAGCCAAACCTGATGGCGGTCATTGCTCAAATGCAAGCTCAGATTACAGAACAACAGAAGACCATCGCCACACTGATGGCAAATCAGCACCCAGTGCCCCCTACACCACCCACAGCAGGAGTGGGAACTCCAGTGGTGGCTGAAGTTCCACCAGTCACACAAGAGACCCCTGCCGTGAACCGAAGACAAGAAGCATACCTCGTCCAGTGGCAGAGGCTGAAACCCGAAAGCTTCTCAGGCACGACTGAGCCCTGGGATGCCCAGGCTTGGTTCAAGACTTTAGAGAGCACAATGGAGCTTCTTGACTGGCCAGAAGTCGAGAAGGTCAAATGTGCTTCCTTCTGCCTAACTGGAGATGCTCGTATGTGGTGGGAACGAGTCAAGAGTAAGAGGATAGTCAACCAGATGAGCTGGGCAGATTTCGAGCAAGAGTTCTATGAGGAATTCTTCCACATGCGGGTTACCAACAAGCACTACGAGGACTTCATGGAGTTCAGACAAGGTAACCTACCAGTGGGAGAAGCAGTCGCGAAGTTCAACAGACTAGCTCGCCTCTGCCCAGAGCTAGTCAGCACAGAGAAGGAGCGAGTCAGACTGATGCTCCGCATGCTGAACCCTGAAATAGCACTCAACGTGAACAGCGGGACGCACCGACCCCAGACCAGCGAGAGTTGGTCAGTAGTGCACTAATCTCAGAGCACCATCTGATAGCATCAAGGCACAACAAACACAGTAGAAGCCAGTCCTGATTGAGAACAAGACAACAGGAGGCCAGAAGCCTCAGCCAAATAACCAGAACTGGAAGAACAAGAACCACAAAAGGAAGCAGTGGCCTGGCAGCCAAAAAGGAAACCCAGAGAACAAGCAAGCTAGGTATCCATCTTGTCCTAAGTGTGGGAGGACCCATCCAGGAGCATGCCTTTTGGGTGTAACTGGATGCTACTCATGTGGACAAGAGGGACACAGATCCAAAGACTGCCCAAACAAGTTTAAGGTACTTCCTCAGCAGTCCGTACAGTATGGAGGCAAGCCTCAGTTACATTACATGCCTACTATACTGGAGGGACCTCAGATCAGTGAGGGAGGGTTGGAAGCAGCACCAGTTCCAACCAATGCCAGAGTCTTTTCCCTTACGAAGGAAGAAGCTGCCAGTGCCTCCACGGTCGTAACAGGTCAAATAGTTACTTTTCAGCATTTAGCTACTACACTGTTTGACACTGGGGCGACCCATTCTTTCATATCAGTACCTTTTGCTAGTAAGTTACAGGTGCCTGCAGAGAGTTGGGAGTCCAGATTCCTGACAACTCTTCCTTCAGGGGAGATCATGGAATCCACCCAGCGGCTCCGGGCTGTGCCAATCAAAATTTCAGACCGAGAGCTATATGTCGATCTGATAGTCCTTGCGATGCAAGACTTCGACATCATACTGGGCATGGATTTCCTCAGTAAGTACAGCGCTTCAGTGGACTGCCGTAGAAGGAAGGTGGTTTTCAGCCCAGAAGGAGAACCACCATTCGAGTTTCAAGGAGCCCCAAAGAGGAAGACTCAGAAATTCCTCTCAGCCTTGGCAGCCCACCAGATGCTAGAGCAAGGGTGTGCTGTTTTCTTTGC
>JAGFNQ010003056.1:230561-269382 GCA_024364735.1 Boesenbergia rotunda | reverse complement strand
ACCTGTATGGAGTGCAGTGCAGAATCTTCACAGACCATCAAAGTTTGAAGTACTTCTTCACTCAGAAGGACCTGAATATGAGGCAGCGCAGGTGGCTAGAGTTGGTCAAAGATTATGACTGTGAAATCCTCTACCACCCAGGTAAAGCTAATAAAGTGGCAGATGCACTGAGCAGAAAATCCTGTGCAGCACTGATGTCCCTATCATCACTGTCTCCACCACTTCAGAAAGAAATAAAAGATTTGGAGTCGAGGTTATGGTGGCAACTTTCTGCATTTACCTCTAGAGTCAACCCTACTTGTGGAGATACAAAGAAAGCAAGGTCAAGACCCAGAGATCCAGAAGATCAAGCAGGGAGATCCAAGAGGCAGAAAATTCAGAGTTTCGAGTATCAGATAGTGGCATCCTCTATTTGGAGACCGCCTTTGCGTCCCCAATGATGAGGAACTAAGAAGAATATTTTAGAAGAACCCACAATACCCCGTACTCTATGCATCCTGGTTCTACCAAGATGTACCAAGATTTAAAGAAGAGATTTTGGTGGTCTGGACTCAAGCGAGACGTGGCCAGATATATCAGTACCTGCTTGACCTGCCAGAGGGTCAAAGCAGAACACCAGAGACCAGGGGAGTTCTACAGCCACTTCCCATTCCAGAGTGGAAGTGGGAAGAAATATCCATGGACTTTATCACAGGTCTTCCAAGAACCACCCATGGACACGATGCAATTGGGTGATAGTGGACAGATTGACCAAGTCTGCCCACTTCTAGCCATCAAGTTGTCGCACTCAGTAGAGCATTAGCACAGCTGTACGTGAAGAAATAATCAGACTTCACGGAGTTCCGAAGTCGATCGTTTCTGAGAGAGATGGGCGGTTCATCTCCCATTTTTGGAGGTGTGTTCAGGACGCCCTAGGCACCAGACTTCAGTTCAGCACAGCTTTCCATCCCCAGACAGATGGACAAACAGAGAGAGTAAATCAGATTTTAGAAGACATGCTCAGGGCTTGTGCGTTGGACTTTAAAGTAGTTGGTGCAAATTTCTGTGCTTAGCTGAGTTTGCCTACAACAATAGCTATCAGGCCACCATCAGGATGGCACCTTATGAGGCATTGTATGGCAGAAATGCAGATCACCCATATGTTGGCAAGAAGCTGGTGAGAAGAAAGAGATGGAGTCAGGACTAGGCAGCCAGACTGAGCTTATAGATGAGACCACTCAGGCTATCCAGACGATCCGCCAGAGGATTGAGACTGCCCAGAGTAGACAGAAAAGTTATGCTGACACACGCCGTAGGCCACTTGAATTCCAAGTTGGAGATTCAGTATTTCTCAAGGTCGCCCCTATGAAGGGAGTGATGAGATTTGGCAAAAGGGCAAGCTAAGTCCTCGCTACATAGGACCCTACAAGATCATAAAGAGGTTGGGAAGGTAGCCTATGAGCTGGACTTACCAGAGGATATGTCAGCTATCCACAGTACATTTCATGTCTCCATGCTAAAGAAGTGCATTCACGACCCTAGCCAAGTGATTCAGCCTCAGTCAGTACAGATCCAAGAAGATCTTAGCTATGAGAGCAGACCGACACAGATAGTGGACAAAGCAGTTAAAAGATTAAGAAACAAAGAAGTGCCACTAGTGAAGGTCATCTGGCAGAATCAAAGCATGAGAGGCTACTTGGGAACGTGAGGACAGCATAGAGAAAGATATCCAGAATTATTCTAAGTTTGAGGACGAACTTTTTATAAGGTATGGGGGATTGTAACGCCCCAAAATTCCCATTTTTAGTTCTTAAAGTCCTTAGAATTATTTAAAAATGGTTTAGAAATATTCTAGATATTTTTAGGAATTTTTAGAATATTTTTATGGAATTTTCCGAGTCCGTTTAGTATATTTAAAAAAAAAGAAAAAAAGAAAAAAAAGAAAAATCGTTTAAGGGCAGCAGGGGGTTCGAACCCACGACCACCAAGAGACCAGGCGAGAGCGCGACCGGCTGGGCTAGGGTATCAAGCACAACAAAAGGAGGAGAGAAATATATTTATAGAGTAGTTACGATTCTTTTCATAAAGATAGTATAAATAGATGAGTTAAGAGAGGAAATTAGATTTTTGGTTTTTTCTCTTCCTCACCCTAGCCGCGCGACATCCTCCCCCTCTCACGCACGCACGCCAACACCAAGCCCTTTCTCTCCTCTTCCAAGGGGCGCCGGCCAAGGAGGGATCAAGGAAAGCGGAGCGTTGCGTTCGTCTCGACGAGGAGAACGTGTAGGCGCGAAGAATTCTCCGAGATCTCAAGTTTCTCCCGAGCCCTAGACGTCAATCTTGGTTGTAAGTCCAAGATATCGAAGTAAGTACTGCTCACCTATAGTAAGAGGCGGTTTTTCCGCAAGAATTTCTCTTAAAAGTTTTTAAAAGAGATATTTCCTTTTTGTTTGAGTTTTTGCATGTGATCTTAGTTCATTATATGCTTATATATGTTTGATTAAGTACCCTATGTGAGTTTAGGGTCCAAGAAAAGCTATGAGAAAAGAAAAGAGAAGATAAAGATAAGAAAAGAAAAGGCCAAGGCCTTAAGAAATCCCCAAAAGTCAAGACTTAGGGATTTTAGCACGCAAGGTGCTCGAGAAAATGCCAAGGCATTTACAGATAAGAAAGAAAAGAAAGAAAAGCTATTTTATTTTCTAAGGCCAGTACCCGGCGTCCAAGGGCGTCGTTAAAGAAATCCAGGTGTCCAATTCCAAGGTCTTGGCCCTGGTAGACCAAGGTCTGCTCTATTAGGATTGGTGGCTCGCTACCCCAACCTTTTAGGGAACGCGCATATGAGATGGTACTTACGTCTTCAGTGGATCCAAGTGATTATTATTTTCAAGTATATGCTATAGCAAAGTTTCTAAAGTTTAAAGAGTTTTCAAAAAGTTAAAGAATAGCTAAAGTTTCAAGTTGAGCCAAGAAAAGCAAGTTGAGATTTATTAATGCTTGAGTATGCATGTTTTGAGTTATACATGTTTAGTTTAGTTTTCTTTCAAGCATATAAGTATCTCATGTGATTTCATATTGTTCAAGAAGCATGTTTGCACATTCGAGATTTTGTGAGCTAGATAGTACTTACTAAGCTTTTTGCTTACTAGTTGCATTTTCCTCTTACTGCAGATAAAGGTAAAGGCAAGCAATTCTGAAGGAAGGCGACGAGGCGGTGCTGAGCAAAGTGTGTGTGGTGGCTGATTTTGGAGAGATCCTTAAGACGAGACAATTTAGTTATTTGAATTACAATGTTTTAGTTTATTCAAATTCCAAGTTATTGCTTTATGGAGTTTAGCGAACTTTTAAGCTTTGGATAGTTTTACATGCTCAATTTCGTAGAATAAAGATTCCATGTCATTTCATTTAGCATACATATCCTTATGATTGCATTGGATGAGTAGAAGTGTGAGTAGTTTGAGATATTGATACTTTATTGGAGTTATTAATGCATGTGCCAAAGATAGGACTAGTTTCCCTTTTAAATCAAGTTTTATTGCTCAATTATGCTTAGAAAAGTCGCCTTCTCATTTCATGACGTTTTAGCAATGTTATAGAATCTTGCATGATGAGTTTAAATGGTTAGAAGTTAAGTTTGGTACAAACTCTAGCCTAAAGTTTAAATAGTTTTTCATAACTTGCTAAATCTCGCAAAAGTCCTAATTTCGAGTTTATGGATTCGTTTTGGTTGGCTAAATTGTTTAGGAAACTGGTATAGAGTATAGAAATGGTGTCATGATTTTATATGGCTCGAAAGTATAGGTTTGGTGGAGTTTTGAAACAAGTTTCGAAACCTGAATTTCAGATTTCAGGCTTATCAGTCGACTGATACAGTATCAGTCGACTGATACCCGTAAGCTGAGTTGGGCGAGGCAAGTTTCAATAGGTATTTTCTTACGAGTTTTTGAGAAAGAAAGTGTGACATGGTATCATGCATGACTAATTAAGTAAGAATATCATTCTTAGATGAATTTAAAAGAAAAAAAAAGATTTTCGCATTTTTAGTCATGCATTAGAGTCAAGAGGTAGACAAAGGTAACGATCCGTCTAAGGCAGAGAAGGCGGGTCGCTACACAAGGAGGGTACTAGTCAAACTCCTTTCCATCTAGTTTGCGGAGGAGAAGCCATCATCCCGGTCAGATAGGAGAAGAATCAACACAACGGAAGCTTTATGATAAGGACAACAATGATCAGGAGCGGCTCCTCGACTTAGATTTGGTCATAGATGTTTGAGATAAAGCGGTTGCTCGGTTGATAGCCTACCGGCAGAGGATGAATTAGACTTACAACAAAAGGTTGATTCCTAGGACATTTCAAGTAGGTGATCTTGTATGGAAATAGATTAAGCCGGTCAGAGATATTAGTAAGCTTGAGCCACAATGGAGTGACCCTATCGAGTTACAGGAAAACTCACTGGTGGAAGTTATTACCTACGAGGCAAGGAGATAGATCGGTCGTAGAGTGCCAATTACCTGCAACCATACTGCACTCAATGAGCATGGTCTAATTTTTTTAATGCCCCAACATTTTCTGATAATATGTATGTTCTATCATTTTTAGTAATAAAGATAGGCTAAGAGTTCAAATAAACTAGAAAACACGACGTTTGCTCTTAACGTGGCTCAACTTCCCTGATCGAGAGATGCCAGCGAAGGCGCCTTTAACGCGACGTTTGCCCTTAACGTGGCTCAACCTCTCTATCCGGGAGCTACCAGTGAAGGTGCCCTTAACGGTGGATTAGGTCCTCAAATGCTGCTTTCGACCCTTATAGGGGTTCAAGTAAACTACAGAATGTATTTAATGCTAAAGGTCATTCATTGTTGCAAAAAGTGATTACATAGTCCGCCTGGGTGGTAAGGATAGCGAAACTTACATCAAATGCATTACAAAAGTTTAAGATCTATAAACACTAAGGTCTACTACTTTTCGAAGTCGGATAGTTCCTACCAGACCTTGGGTAGGTTCAGAAAGCTTAGGTCAGCACCAAGCAAAGACCTTCGCCTTAACGAACTACTTGGCTGCCCCTTTAAAACCCTGGGTTAACCTCTTGATCACTTGAGTGCCCAATAAATCATAGTATTCTTGGTATTGTAGGAATTCTTCTTTGAAAGCTTGGCGGTTGGCATCCTCAGCAGCTTGGTATGCCTCCAACTCGGATGTCACTTGCTCCCACCGGAGGTGGCCTCGTCTCGAGTTTGTAATGTTCCTTACAGTTGCTTCTTGATAATTGACCGAACCTCCTAAGGAGTAAGTGAGCTTATCTTGCAACTTGGTTGCTTGTTTGGTAGCGGTTGTGAGCTCAACCACTTTTTGGGCAAAAATTTCTTCTTTTGATTCGCCTGAGCAACGGGGCACTCCTTATCGAAAGATAGAGGAGCAATCTACTCTATGTAAAGCAGATTCTCCCTCTGCTAGACAGTATGCAACTTCCCTTCCAGCGTCTTCAAAGCCTTCTGAGCTTCAGTTAACTCTTCCCGTAGTTTGTCAGCCAACTCGGCCTATAGACGGGCTTTCTCTCAGGTCTGAGCAATGTCTGCTAGGTCCTCGTTGGTGGCAATGGTTGGACCCTGAATGCTTGGCCTCTAGCTCGACCACTCGTTTCTTCAAGGACTCCGCGTGCTTCACCACCAAGGGCACCCACGCATATAAATCTAGGTGCTCCATTCACAGCTGGCCAACATGTTCAAGTTAGATCTTAAGGATAGGAAAGTATATAGTTAAACACATTTTACTTTAAGCATGGAGCCATTTATTTGGGAGTTGACCACAAGGATATGCTCTTTCTTCAGCTGCTTGGCGTATTCACCGCTCTGAGCCTCTCCAATTGGCTCACAGGATGGGGAGGTCTAGCTGGCAGAGAGCTCTCTGATGCTCCAGAATGGCTTCGGGCTGGTAAATTCGTAAGGGGATTCATAGAAGGTACGATCGACAGGTTGGCGGTCGGGGGGCTTCCACAGTTTCAGGAACTAATACTGCAATTGGTAGTGAAGGACTCTCGGTCAGGAAGACCACCTCGATTGTAGTTGACTGTGTGCTTGTGGGCCTTGCCTACTTAAAGGTTTGCTTGGAACCAAGGTTTTCCGCCTCTTGTGAGGGTTTAAGCGTAAAATGGTAGCTGGGTTTGAGGGCCTTATGGGGATTTCCACTGCGGGCTTGGTTGACACTTCTATAGGGAAACTGGCCAACACCTTCTCTTTTGGCACTTCCACTACAGGAGATAGCCCTTGAGATGGACAGGGGGATGGAGGTGGAGTCCTCCCTGATTCTGCAGCTTGGCTCAATTTGGCCCTTGTATAGGATTCCTTATACCCAATCGCCATGGGTGCTCGGGGAGGTGATAGATCCGCGTCACCTTCTGCTCCATTCAACTTGTCTTCCGACACTTCTGGAGTCAGTAGAGCTACCAGATCGCCAAGATCCACTTCATTAGCTTGGTCACCGAGCTGTTCGACATGATTTCGTCTATATCAAGGAAAGGAAGTATCAATTAGTATCTAAACACAGTAAAGTCCAGACAACTTACCCAAGGGTGTTTCCAGCTTGACTACGTTCGGGCTTAATCCTGCTCAGTATAACAAGACTTCATTGCGAATTAACCTCGGATGGTCGAAGCTCACACCGGACAAAATATGTACAACTCTTTGATAATCAACGCTTCTTTTGTATCGATCAAGGGGTGGTAGCACGAGGATCTTTATAATCTAGCTGCTCAGGAAGTCGAAAGGAACGGGCGGACTTATATAAAAAAATCATTCCTTCAAGCCCTTATGGGATGAAGGAAACCTATCTAAAAACTTACAGCCCGATTGAGCCATAAAATGGCAGGATCCAGCCCTAATTAGGTCAAGGGAATGTCATACAACTTAATGACAATTATGACGCCACTTAAAATAGTAAACACATTGGGAGTCATTTGATGTAGAGGATTTGAAAATGCCTCGACACCTCTGAAGAAGGCAGGGATAGGAAACCTAAGCCCATATTCTAGGCATGACAATGGGTCGGGTTTGGGTCGAATTCTATATACTCCGTCTGTATATCCATCGGGTATCGGATATTCATCCAAATATCCATACTCATTAAAAAATCAGATATCTTGTATACTAATAATTTTCTTTTTTCCATTCAACTATATTATTTAACAAAAGTACATTAAAATTAATATTATATATATATCTATAATTTTAAAAATAGATTAAACATCTATATAACTTATTTCTAACATCAACACAAATAGTTAATAGATTTTGGGGGGAAAATTCTTTTATATATATATATATATATATATATATATATCGGGTAATTGGGTCGAATATTGAGTATTAGTAATCCCGCTATACCCTCCTCCATTCGGGTTTGATATCAGATCCTCTGTTGGATTCAGAGAAAATTGCCATCCATACCATATTCTACTTGACTGAGGAAGAAGATGTAGAATCCCTGCGGAGGAGCGTAAGGGACTTGATTGTGTCGAGGCCCTCATCCTATAGTATGGGGATCTCGTACTCAAGACGAGCACAATGGATATGGTCCCCGGATACCTTTGACCTTGTACATTCGTACCACGATGCTATATATATAGGGTCGACCATGAGAAAGGAGGGAGGAAATAAATCAGATGGAAAGCTGACAGGAGATGTTCACCGGCAAAGGAAGAAGTCAAAGAGGTGATGCTAAACGATAGCGAGAAGAATAGCCGCAAGTGCGACGATTTTATGGCTCATGCGCTTATATAACCTCACGACGGCGAAGACAAACATTGGATGAAGGGTTCGAGGTACGAGGTGAGTCTGATCGTTGAATGACATTAAAACCGAGACATCCAAATAACACGTCATTCCTCAGAAGCAAGCACCTTTGGGAAATGTGCAAAAAGATGGTGCAATGGGGCACCTCAGGGGGAAATGTGACCATGTGACAGTACGAGAGTCGGCCACTCATTGGCCTCTCCCAAGGCTTATTAATGCATGACAAGTCTCATTAACGCGAGGCACGCCTAATTAAGGCAAAATGATGGCTAAATCTCTAACACAATCATAATCACGGCTCAACATTAATGACTTGATGCACTCCTCTCAGATGTGGCAGTCGCCCATCATATTGTCCTCTTGTCCAATCAGCCAAATTCACACCTCTTTCGATTGGACTTAAAAGGGGGTCTTGTGATTAGGGATGTATCGAGGGTGTGCCACGTGGCAGCATAATAGCCGAGAGGTTGCCATGTGGTAGCATAAATGTGGCATAGTGAAAAGACGACCAGGGACCCAAGCGTCGAGATCATTAGTTTAGGCAAGTACCTACTTGGGCGCCTCTCAGAGTCCAATAGCCCGCTTGGGAAGCCTATTACTCGGGAGTCAGTGGCTCAGGGACCCAAGAGCCAGACTCGTTAGTCTAGGTAGGTGCCCGTTTGGGCGCCCCTCAAGGTCTTCCAATAGCCCGCTAGGGAAGCCTGTCACTCGAGAGTTGAAATGGCTCAGTTGATTACACGTACTCTGTGCACATGGTGAACACCACTCGAGTGGGATTGGCAAACATGGCCCGAGCGACAGCGATTGTCCTAAGAAATACTTAGGAGCATCTCTCCAGGGCTAGTATCAGAGGGATATCAAGCGATGATCCTTAGTGGAATAATCAAGGAACCTTTAAGGCGTCGCCAAGATAAGAAAATGCAACATTAATTAGAGGAGAAGTTGAAAATGTAGATAGGGGAGACCCCAACAATTCTTAATAATTGACAATAATGATGATCATAAAAGAGATGTCATTATCATCATTAATGATTTGAAAGATGAATGATCATAGTCAAAATATAAAAGAAGTCCAGAAATACTTGGGAGAGGGGTTATGTAATTTTCTCTAAACTCACCTCTGTCTATCTGTAAATTTCTCCTTGTTTTAGTCTCTGACTTAAGCGTCGAAGTGACAATCGCCGTGACCTTTCCCAGTACTATTCTAACGTTCTTTTCTCTTTGAAAGCTTTTTTCTTAGGTCTCAATCTTCATTGCAAGTTCACTCCAGGTGGAAGCAAGTTCGCATCACTGAGGTCTACCATCTACGTTGCCCGTTTTTGGAATATAATCTATCCAATCAGGTCAACCAATCCATTCAAATTCGTTGACCCATTTGGATCGACCAACACATCAAAATTGCTCCAGACCAATCGAACCACTTGAATCAACTGACTTGTCCTACTCAGGGACTCCAAATCTTCTAGCTCTAGCTTGCTTGGTTTGTTTGGACTAATTTGACCCACTTGATCACTTGACTAACTCAGTCAACCCTATCAACCACTTTTTCTCAAATAGACAAGTTGGTTGACCCACTCCAACTTACTTTAGTCAACTTGTTAAATTTGCTCAACCATTTTAGTAACTTTAGTTGACTTTAATGTTCAATTTGCTCAGACAACTTTAGTCGGTTTCCTCATTCAATTTACGTAGATAGATCAACCCATTGATCACTTGTTCAACTCTTTGTCTGAACCACTTTACTAAAACGGATTAACCAACTTCCTCGATCAACTCATTCGACTCGACCATCATAACTAGTTGAGTTGAATTTAGTACTCGCAAGGTTGAATCATATTAATCTTATTTTGATTCAATTTAGGTGATCGAAACAAAAATGATGAAATAAAGAGTAATTTCTCAATCATTTATTTTTTTCATATATTCTTTAAAATATTTATCCTAGCAAAAATAAAGAGTAAATTTAAAACTTAATCTAATTGAGTTCGATCATATCCTTTGGTGGTTTAAATGAGAATTTAGATAAGTTATAAAAATTATAATTAGTAAAATATAAAATATATTGGATTAATGTTATATGGTTACCAAAGATGATTTATTGACCCACTACATCTGTTAATCCGTCTCAGAATCAACACAGAAAATTAAATCACGGATATTACTAGTTCAGACGGCGTATAAGGGAGGAAGATACTTGACTTTGTCAAGATTTAATTCTCAAATTTCATAATGACAACGTCTCATATATTAACTATGCGAGATGCGGATTAATGTCATATGAATATTATAGATATATCAAGATACTTGATATTAATAGACACTAAAGAAAACTTATAGGTTTCACCTAGATTCAATGTTAAAAGATCGTCAAACTATAATTTAAAAGTAAATATATTTTTATATGTTATATAATTTAATTTCTAATAATAGATAAAATGATCAACATTCAAATTACAAAAAAATATAATTGAATTTTGTTTGTCCCAATAAAAAAAATGAAAGACAAAAATAAAATTTTTTTTTTAAAAAAACAAAGGAGCATTTTTTTTCAACTCATCGGGGTTAATTATAATGAGTATGATCGAGTTGAGGGTCAGACTTTCTATATTATTATATAATATTTAATGTTACATTTTGACTTAAAGATAAAAAGATGAAAATTATAAAGATGTAAATATTAATATTGACGTCTGAATATATGAGGATATCGTATAAGAAAGGATAATATTAGAGAAAAAATCGAAGTTGAATATATTGAGTGAATATTCTGAGTGACATATTTAAGATGGTATAAATATGTATTTAGATGATCAATATATATTCTGATTAGGTGATGTGAAACTATGATAAATATGTACATCTAACAAAAAAATAAGTAAATAAACTTAATAATAATAATAAATTAAGATAAAATATAAATAAGTATAGATGATCAAATGATCAAGAATCATCTATATAATCAATCTCACTTAGTGGGAGAAGACTTGATTATTATATGAGATGAACAATGCCACCCTTTGAGGGCAGACTCGTTTGATAAAATCGAACAGCACCTCCCCTATATGGCAGATAATATGAATCCTCGATACAAAACCTACATGGCCATCTCATCATCCTCAACCAATACGGCTGAAAATTAATGCATAATAAGAAATAAAATAAAACTTAGACATGAAAGACGCATACCGGTATGATTAAAAGCCCCTCTGGGGCACATGAATAATACAAAACACGAATCCATATCCATAGAAATAGAAAACAATGTAATAAAACATCCATAAATACCAATACCAAGACATAAAAAATAATATAATAAAACATCTGTAAATATCAATACCAAGACAAAGTCAATCCAGCGGGAAGTGGGGCTAACGACAGGGCTCTCTCCTGGCGACTCCGAGTATTCTAGCCTGAAAAGAAAAATATGGCAATCGATTGTGAGTCCAGGAGGATTCCACGGATATATAACAGATAGATATGTATGACTGTAAAAAGGATAAACAAAGGCAGTGCAGAAGTAAGCAGATACAGTCTCGTAGGAAAAATCAGAATACATGATCGGTAACTACATGCAATATATGCTCATATCAAACTCACCTGCGGGGTATAAAGGTCATAAATCCCCATATTTGAATGGTCACTAGACCATAAGCAAATACAATACTTGTCCTGGAGAAGTCCCGTCGCGTCAAGCCCCAAATATGACCTCATCGAGAAAATGAATCCGAACAAATTCGGAAAGACTCATGAACTTGGCTCTGATACCAAATAAATTGTCATGCCCCAAGGAGCCGCTCATCCGTTAAAAATCGGACAACACCCCCTGTATGACGGACAATATGAATCCTCGATACAAAGCTACACGACCGTCTCATCATCCTCAGCCAACACAGCTGGAATTTAACATATAATAAGAAATAAAATAAAACTCAGACATAAAAGATACATACCATTATGACTAACAATAATAAAAATTTCAAATGCCCCTATGGGGCACACGAATAATACAAAACACGAATCCATATCCATAGAAGTAGAAAACAATATAAATAAAACGCCCATAAAAACTAATACCAAGACGAAATCAAACCGACAGAAAGTGAGGCTAGCGGTAGGGCTCTCTCCTGGTGACTCCGAATATTCTTAAGACATTATATAACCAACTCATTTAAATGAAGTCTGTAGCTGCAACGCTCACAGTAGAGTCATCTATACATTTAAATTGTGATCATGAGTATTTTGATTAGGTTGGTAATTAGTCAAATTAATTAATGAATTATTGTTGATTAATTAATGTAGCTAATAAGTGGAGTAGTCTAACCGATTATACTAAGGCTGTGTTTAGTACGGGGTAATGTAATCGAGTCTGTAATGTAATCAAGGTTGTAATATAATGTAATGTAATCAAGATTATATTACTATGTTTGGTAACGAGTTGTATGTAATCTTTGATAATCATAGGCTGCGTTTGGTGAAGGGGAAATTCATCCTGTAATGTAATCAAAGATTGGCTGCCGATGACCGACAACGATGACCGACGACCATGGTTGACGACGACCGACGACCATGGTTAATGACGACCGACGATCGGCGGCGGGCGGTGGCCGGCCGTCGACCGACACTGCCCAGCCGACAACTTTACAAGCTGTAATGTAATCGGATTACATCGGTTTTGTTTTGTAATCCAGATTACAAATCATCAACCTCTTTTGTAATCGAGATTACATTACATTACGATTTTAAAGTTATTCCAAACAAAGGAATCTACTCTGTAATGTAATTTGGATTATATTACAGGGTGGATTACACCCTACCAAACACAGCCTAATTGTATGTGGGTAAATCTTGTATGAAATTATGTTAGATTGGAAATGGACGGTTAGATGAGATTTATTAGTTGCTCATTAACAGTGGTGACGGAAGCCATTGGAATAATAGAAAAATTAAGTAATTAATTAGTGGATTAATTAAGGATCAAAGAGATTAAGATTATCTTAATTAAATTTGGAGATTTAATTTAGATTTTTATTTCATATTTAAGTAGCTAAATAACATATGCTGGTTGTAGGACTCGGATTTGATACGAGTAACTGGATGTGGAATCTATTTGATATGATAAGGTGGGTATCTTCTGATTTATCTCTATAGATTTTTCAGGTTACTTTGAATGATTTTTTTTTTCTGGATAGTAGTAGGATGTAACTTTGTCTACCTTTTGTTTATCCAGCTTGATACTTACTGGTTGACCCTTTGACATGCTTAAATTTATTTTCAATACTGTTTCCATGCTTGATACTTTATTCTAGAGAGTACACACGTTTATTGATACCTAGCATTATTGCATGCCCAGTAAATTATTTGTATGTCATGATTATGCTTCAGACCGGTGCATGCCATTTGAGGTTTGTTTGATGGGTATTAGCGTCATATACCATTTTTGCATTATTACATAACTGGCGACCCTTGGCTCCCTTGTGATAAAGACGGGTTGTCAGTTATATCAGGATCTACATACACTGCCACTCATGGGTTAGTGATACTAGCAGGAGGGTGTATGCAGTTGCCCTGTCAAGGTTCCGCTTAGCTTGGCTGCTCATGGGTAGCGGTATTCGCAACATGGTAGTAGACATGGATCCCTCCACTTTCCCGTGATACAAGGAGATGAGAGCGGTGCTCCCCCATATGACTTGGGGTAGGAGGGTGTCCGCCGCCAGCATCCTGTCCACTCGATCATTTAGGAGCAGTGATAACAGAGTGCGTACCATTATCATAGCCCTACCCACTCGACCTCACCCTTGACCAGTGCGGTGGCTGGCTGACATCAGGGGTGACCATGTCATTACATCATGTGCATGATTGTATAGATAACATTTGTTTGTGGTTGTTGTACTTGTTTGAGCTATGATTGCTGCATTTGGATGACATGCACATACAGGAGGTCTTTTATTTGCTTATGGTCTGATGACCATTCATGTACGGGGATTTATGACCTTTATACATCGCAGGTGAGTTTGATATGAGTATATACTGCATGTAGTTACCAATCATGTAATCTGATTTTTCCTACGAGACTATATCTGCTTACTTCTGCATTGCCTTTGTTTATCCTTTTTACGGTCATGCATATCTATCTGTTATATACCGTGGAGTCTCCCTGGACTCACAATCGATTGTCATGTTTTTCTTCTCAGGCTAGAATATTCGGAGTCACCAGGAGAGAGCCCTATCGCTAGCCCCATTTCCCGTCAGATTGACTTCATATTGGTGATGGTATTTACGGACATTTTATTTACATTGTTTTCTACTTTTATGGATATGAATTCGTGTTTTGTATTATTCGCGTGCCCAGAGGGGCTTTTGGAGTTTTTATTATTATTCATACTGATATGCGTTTTTTATGTCTGAGTTTCATTTTATTTCTTATTATACGTTAAATTCTAGCCGTGTTGGCTGAGGATGATGAGACGATCGTGTAGGTATTGTATCGAGGATTCATATTATCCGCCGTAAAGGGGAGGTGCTGTCCGATTTTTACTAGACGAGCAGTTCCTCAGGACGTGACAAGCAATCTCATGTAGAGTGATTTTGATTAAAATTACTAAATTATAATTTTAAAAAATTATTAGAAATATAATTTTTTTTAAAAAAATTAGAGAGCAAAGATAATAATTATATCATTTTTAAATGTCTTTTAATAAGTTTTAAAATAAAAAAATATTTTTAAATTATTGTAGAATTTATTTTTTTAAAAATAAAGATGTGATAAAATTTTATATGTTTAAGAGTAAATTAATTTTTTAAAAAATAGAATAAAATAATAATAATTTGCTCAAATGGATTAAAGGTCATTTATTAAGATCACTTCGAAATTACTTTTAGTTGAGGAGAAAATATCTTTAGTAATAAAAATACTATATAATCATTTATAAGTTGTCTTGTCACTTTACGTAGGGTGGACTCCAATCACCTACAATGCATCTCTCCGTAAATTTAGAATTTAATTAGAAATAATCAACTAAAATTATTATATGAATACTTTTAAATTATTTGGTTATTTTCAAAGTATATGTAAATCTAAACAACCTCTTTTAGTATTTTATGTATTAAATTAAAAAATCCAAAAAAAATATATACAATAATTTTGACCGAATCTATTATGGAATCACTTTTAAATTATTTTGTCAATTTGTAAAGATATATACAGGTAGATGAGGTGATTGGATTATTTATTCAATGTAGTGTCCGGTGGAAGAACTAATTTTAAAAGAGTCATACAAAAATTTTATCAACAATCAGGAAGCACTATTAAAGATCTATTTAAGTGATCAACATTCTTAAATTTATCATTTTATTAGATTAGAGGAAAATTCTTATCATATGTTACCGTTGAAATTTGAATTTTAAATATCTGATTAATTATTTAAACAGTGAAATTATTACCTTGTAATCTTGGGATTAGGATACGATCTTAATTTGAGATCAAGTAATTACATCACATCAATTTATTACCTATTTTTTTAATAGATTATAACAGGTCGCAAATCAAAACACATACAACTTTTTCTATTAAAAAAAGAAGCTAGAATCTTATCCTTGGTAGCTTCTCAAAGGTTGTTGATCTCTTATAAACTCAAAGTGAACATGTATGCGAATCTATTCTACGTCAAATTTCTAAGTCGCATAATTTGCCTTCTCCATGTTAATCTTGAGATAAAATGACGAGGCGCTGAAAACGAACGAATTGTTTTTTGCCACCTATAAATAATCAATCAACTTCTCCGTCTCCACCACTCTTCACTCTCCTTCCTGTGTTTGTCTCTTGTAGCTCTCCCAAAGCCTCTCCCACTTCTCTGCCATGAGCGACCCAAAGTATGCTTATCCTTATCCAGCTCAAGGTATGTATGCCCCTTCCAACTCCCTCTCCTTATTCCTTCATTTAAAGCAATAGCCATGCCACCTAGATACTAAACTCTACTCAGTTACAGATACCTAACTATTAAGATTCACAACGAGTGAATTCTGATATATATAGTTTTTCATTCTCTGAAAGGATATTACCAAGGGCCAGCTGTGATGGCTCCACCACAATATGCTGCTCCACCACCACCACCAAGAAGAGAGATTGGCTTTTTCGAAGGATGGTCTGTATCTCCACCTCTTTCCTATTCGATTTTCCTTAAATGAATTAACTTCGATGCTGTTTATTATTCGTGACTATACATGTTGGTTTGCAGCCTTGCTGCCATGTGCTGTTGCTGCCTGCTCGATGAGTGTTGCTGCGACCCATCCGTAATATTCATCAGCTAGTCATGGCTTCTCTAGCAGTGAAGAACTAGTCAAGTTATTGGAAGCAATTGTGGCCGTAAATATTTAATAAAACTATACATATGCATATGTATGAATCAATCAGTATGTGGAGCAGTTCAACGGTTTCAACTTTCCTGCATGATAAGTCACGTTTTGCTGTCTCTGTAGTGGGGCAGTTGAAGTGATGCAAATTCCTGCCTTTTTCGTGGATGTATGTACGTGGAAGATACAATAAATTTCTCAGCTAAGTCTGCCTTTGGATTTGACAGCTTCAGAACAAAATGTCTGAAGCTTATAACAGTGAACAGAATCCAGAATCGACTGCCCTAATACAGGACAAACATGCTAAAGCAACCTGAAAACATAAAACATGAAAATACTGTCTTATGCTTCTAATGTTTCTTCCATTTGTTGGCTGATATTCCTTCTCCAAGGACATTAATGTATCATCAGGGTTATGAACTATGTAGCCGTGCACAGTAATGCAAGAAACATAACCTTTCTCTGTAATTTACTATCGATAAAAGAATTACATTATAATGTGAAGATATATAGCTAAATGTATTAACAACCCATGGTCATGGATAGAAGAGCAAGTGGAAGGATTTAAAATATGTCTATCTATTTTTTAATAGACATATGGAAGGAAAAAAAAATCTCGATTCTTATGCAATTCATGCGCCTCAAAGTAAATGAGGCAAATAAGAAATTGAAAATTTTTATTGAAATTGCTCATTTGTAATTTTTTCAAAAAACTAATTATAGGTTATCTCCATCCGAATAATTGAATTGTTATGCTGATTACTAATAGATTAAATCGAATTAATATCTTTTTATCAAAGATTGAATTGATCAGAATTAAATAAAAAATTAAGATATATTCTGGGTAAACGAAACGTTTTCATAAAATTTTTAATAGAATTAAGAATAAAGTTTTCATTCCGTAATCTTCGAGACCATTTTGATGGTAAAATAAGAACATTAAGGAGTTTTTTGACATTATGTAACCTTAGAGTTTTTATTTATTTATTTTTTAAAATTATTTAACTCGGGAGTATTTTTGTGTTCCGCTTTTGTTCCTTAGGACCCCGCATGGAATGGTCTGTGCGGTGCTCGAATAGGATAATGAGTAGATAAGTTCCACTCTTTGCGATCTTTTGAATTCGCAATCGTAGCGAAGACTCTCATCTCAATTCGATGTTTTCCATGGCGGAAACCCTAATCCCCAACTGCACGCGAGGAATTCCGTCAAGTTTCTCGAGCTCAAGACTAGCTTCTGCTTCCAATCTCCATTCGCCGTCTTCCGTGGCATGCAAATCCGCTTTTTGCCATCTGAAATTTAGGTTTGCCACTCAACCTCGATTCGGAGCTCGGAAATGGGAGATTCTTGCAGCTACAACGCCTGCTTCCGTGGTCGACGATGAGTCCATGAACATTGACTTGCGTCGTTTCATTGATCTCAATGCTGGAAAGTGGAACGGGTCTTTTTACGTGAGTAGGTTGACGGTTCTGTTGTCCTCCTCTTTCAAACCTTTTTCAGATGTTCTTTGATGGGATTTCGGTCTTACGAATGCAGCAATTCGATGCTCATGGAAACCTATTGCAAACTGTGAGTACAAAGCTTTCAGCGAGCTCCTATGGGGAGGATGAACTGATCAGCCTCATTCAAACGTGTGCACTCTTGAAGACAAACTTTTAACTTCTTATTAAATGAGTTATATGTCTACCATATGAAAATAACAAATCTCTCCAATGTCATGTGAATGAATGGCTCTTTGGCAAGCTACTAGAGCTAAGAGGCAATGGATAAGTGGAAGGCTGGATCTGGACGAATGAAATTCTAGTGGATGGATTTCACCTTAACCTTTTACCTACCTACATACATACATATATAGGATACAACTTTTTTCTCAGTTCAACCTTTGCTGTCTAGATTCCTATGTGAATTTAGCGTGACTTCTTTTGGCCCATGCATTATCATTTTATTTATTCTTACTCTGTGTGATTGAACTAAACCGACACAGAAGAATAAAGTCGCACACACACAACACACACACACAAAACTTCAAATTCATGTTATCTGATATCTATGGTGCACATCTCAAGCCAGTAGAATGGTTTTGTTGCATCATAAAGTCCCAAGGAGATTATTCTTGTTGACCCTGCCATTGGTATATCAATTTTACAGGTTGTATATAAAGCAACCTCTCTTAGCAGGCAATGATGAAGTTGAATGGGCAGAGTATAAGATCAAAGAGTCAAATATGTTTACTGTAGACAAGTATCAAAAGGTGCTGTTTTATTGGCTACAATGAAGTTTTCTCCTTTAATTCTCCATGACTAGGTGATGTAAGTATCCAAGTGAATCTGCAGATTGGGTTCTTTCCGAAAGAGAGAGCATTTTCTCTTCAGTACCAGACTGCCGGTATGTTGGAAACTGTCCTCAGACAGGGGGTGCTTGGAGAAGCTGACATCGGTGAAGAATTTCCAAAGTAATCCCTCTTATTTGTTTTCCTCCCTGAACTTGGTCTTCTAAATCAATGTGGCATTTTGGTGGTTGCTGATATCTTTCTGTTTGCACATGATTGGTGAAACGTCTTTTAGATAACAGCTCACTTATTTATCAGTTTGCACATCAACTTTAGAAACTTGAATTTCATCAAATGATGACATTGATTACTTCATCTCCTAGGTAATTATAAGTCCAATACATATGGAAGGCTTATCCTATAGCAGCTTTTTGCTTCTCTTGCTAGTTGAATCGTAACTTTATTACGATTGAGTTTGATCTCAATTCTTCCTCGTCTATAGAATATTGTACGACTGGAAGATGTTAATGCTCATGTCTTTCACGATTTTGCATCATAGTTATTCTTTTTTTCCTTTGCAGAAACTTGAAGATTCCTTCAAAGTGGCCTTCTATTGTCTGTGAAAATTGCCTATATTCTCTGGAGAAAGATACACGGGCAAGAGCATTTCACATAATGGATCCAAAAGGCTTTCTCGAAATGCTTATTGTTTTTGTTGAAGAAAGAGGAAAGGAAATGCCAGTCATTCCATCTTGCAATTCTGAGACCATTGTATGTCACCTCATTTTTACCAAATAAATATATACCCCCAACAAAACCTGATTTCATAATAATGTATCTGGAACATTTTATTTTGCATGACTTAATAGTTTCTTTGTTGCTATATTCATTCATTCTTTGGAATCCAGGGTCTCAATGTTTCTAAGCAGGACTTCCGAAATCAAATAACTCCGTGGCTTGGTCGATGGGAAGGTCATTCTGTTACCAAACGCAGTGGTGTATATGGAGCAACACTTGCCGAGGCAGAGAGTGTAGCTTTGCTGGAAATTGATGGCAATGACCATTTAATACAGGTGTGACAATCAAACTGTCAACTCCTACAATGTAGTAATAACTACAAATGCAACATAATATATTGAGTTATTTTTCTTTTCTTTATCCTTTTATGATTCATTCACCTTAGAAGTCTCGAAGACCATCTTATATGAGCATTCTATTCTGAGCCATCTCTTATAAATTTTCTTGCAGTCTCCCTAAGGTGTTGTAGTCCTTGAAACTTGGCTGATTTAGTTATTTTTCGTTATGATTCATGCTATATAATATTTTTTTTTCATGAAATGACCACATAATTTGTGTTTTTCAGTGTGTAAATAAACTGTGTATGTTAGATCTGAATCAGCCATTTCTTTTGTTTACACAAGTTGATAATCCGTGGCATTAATTTTAGATATCAAATATAACTAAAAAGTATATATTCTTTGGTTCTTATCATTTTCAGAAATATCTGACATATGTAATTAACTTCTTTGAAGGGAAGCTTTGGCATAACGGTAAAGTTGTTGCCGTACGATCTAAAGGTCGCTGGGTTCGTGTCTCGGAAACAGTCTCTTGCAAAGCAGGATAAGACTACGTACAATAGATCCTTCTCCGGGACCTCACATTAGCGAGAGCTTCATGCACATAGGGGTGTCAATTCGGGTGGGTTTGGGTCGGGTTGAAATAAGGTACCCGAATAACCCGACCAACCCGATCTGATTTTTTACTATGCAATATTATTCTTTTATTCTTTAACAAAATAATTAAATAAAAATTCAAAACACATAATAATAATATTTTAATTTAAACACATAATAACAAATCTCGTGTCGTCTAAATATGATAATTACATTGTATAGGCTTAAATATTTAAATTTAAGAGTTTAATTGTCTAAACTATTAATTACTCCATAAAAGAAACAATTGTTTAGAAAGTTCAAATTTTTCACAAAATAAATATTACATGATGAAAATTTATAATATCAATATAAAATAAAAAAGTCTTCAAGTTGTCAAAAAACTTATTTCATGCATCACAAAATAACTTTTAAGTTTCGAGCTCCACTTCTTCATCCTAAATTCAGGTCAACCTGAACTCAACCCAACCCAAAAAAAAATTTTGGTTCCAACCCGATCTGATATGAACCCTAAAACTCCCAACCCTAATTCGATATTTTTCGTCAGATCGGATTGGCGGGTCGGGTTCATTTTTGATACCCCTAGTGCATCGAGTTGCCCTTTATATAATTAATTTATTTAAACCAATTTCATATAAAAAAAAGTACATTTAAACAAATACAGAAACACATACAAATATTTGTAAAACTAAGAGGACCTTAAATGCATCTATTAAGTGAAAGAAATTAATGAACATGCGTTACAATAGTATAGTAGAAGTGAATGAGAATAAGACATTATTAGTATGGTAGAAGATTCCCAAGGTTCTTATCTATTCAATAGCATTTTTTTTCTTCGATAGTGTTCAAGCTTCGTCCAATTTATCCTCAATCTATAGCTTTGCTATTTAATTTGAAAAACAAATTTCTATCTGGAAACAAAAAGTAGATGCCATTCAATTGCACATAGCTTTTTGGTGTATATATATATATATATATTCACAGCAGCAAACAACTAAGCTAATTGCTACACTATCCTTTTGCATAACATATCATAGGATTGTTCGATCATTCCCTTTATCAACTGGATCGTTAACTGTTCCACTTCATCCAGGATATAACTTCCACTGCTAGTGGGAGTGATATTACCACTAACGTCCATTGGACTGGCACCATAAGCGATAATGTGGCCACCTTTGATGGAGGCTTCCAGTTGATCTTTCTACCTGGAGGCATGTGCATGGGATGCCCATGTGACATAGGTAAGCATGTTGCCCAGTTACAACCTTTCCACCTGGAATTTTGTTGGATGGAGTCGCTGGAGAAGCGGCAACGCCTCGTGCGAACTTATGATACAGATGGCCTTGTGGTGTCAACGACTTACTTCTACGAAATCAAAGGTTAAGGAAAACAGCTCCAAAACTCCCAGAATCCCCTGCTTGTGTTACGAGGAGGATCAGTGGTGACAGCCTATGCATCCCAGTATACTTTGTAATTGTGTACCAGTGGCCTACCCCAATGTTTCCTTGAGGTTTCTCCATTGCCAATGATTCATATACTGAACTTCATTCATTTATTATTATTATTGTTATTATTTTTTCTATTTGCAATGCCTGCCTATTCGTCTTGGTGAATGATATGAATTTCGTGTAATGGGATCAGAATAAGTGCTCACCATGATGGTGATGGATGGCTAGTCTGAATCCTTTAACACTTTATGGAGGAGCAAGTCTCTCTTCCCTATCAGCATTGTATCTTTGACCAACAAAAAAAAAAAAATGATGAACCAGGCAGCAGATAAATTAAACCTAAGGTGATTGGCCCGGCCTATGAAAGTTTCTCACCGGTCATCAGGGTAAATCGGGAAGCGCTCGCGGTGGCCAATCTAGAAATCCAGCGTCCTAGGGTTCGTGCTCCATTTGAAGGAAAAATTCCTACAAAATGTGCGCCTTAGCTGGGGATCGAACCGCGGATGTCTGGGTTAATCACTAATGACCTTACCGCTGCACCATAGCCCCGGGGGTGTATATTTCACCAACAAGCTTATTATCAAAGAAGAGAGAAGAAAAAGGATAATTAAATCATGGAGAGAAAGATGAAGATAAAGGTCACGGAAACTGGCTATTGTTTCAGGTTTGCAAATTATATTTTATTTTAAATCTTATATAGTGATCTTTGATGAAGAAATTTAGGGAGCGTTTGGTTTATTCCATTTTTCATTTTCATTTTTCAAAAAATCACATTTTCTAGAAAACTAGAAAATGACTTTTTTTCATTCTCCAGTTTTTCAGAAAACGCTATGTTTTTTTCTGGAAAACAAAGTTGGAAAATACAAACCAAATATATTTTCCAGAAAATCACATTTTCTACATAAAATGAAAATGAAAAATAGATTGAAAAATGCAAACCAAACGCCCCCTTACATTGGTGCATAAGATAGAGTTATGGTAGCAGGCGAAGAAGGTGAACAACAAGCTTCATCATCACCTTTCCCCAAACAAGATGTGCAAGTTGAGTAACAAACCTATGAACCCTAACCACAAACCAGAGAATTGTGATTAGTCTAGCTCTCTGATGGTGGTCGAGTATGTTTAGTACAAAATGATGTGAAACATCCACGTAAGCACAAATACATGCCTTGTTTTGCCACCACATGTGTGCCTACCATACAACTGTAAGGCACATTTCTAAGGGATGAAAGGATCTTTGCTTCCATGATCTCTTAAGAGAATGAGTCCTTGCAATACGAGGACTAAATGGTGGAACGCTCGTTCCATAGGTACCTCATATTCTGTGTGAGACGATTCATCTTAAAGAGTCTTAAGACCTGCCCTTACCCTTCCAAATGGTCATGATCCTTGATATTGCATATTAAGCCTTCATGGACATTTTACCCCATTTCCTTGTTTTCTCCTCTTGGACTAGAGTAGCTGGAAATGTAATGTGGTGCCTAGGTGATGGTTCTGGCCTGGGTAACCAAATCTAAAATTTACCATGCTCTAGTGTTATCACGATCATTCCAATACGCTCCGATTTCCTCTTTCAAACCTGTACTTTACAACGATACTAAGGGAATCGACATTGAATTCCCAAATAAAAACTACAATGATTTCCCATATACCAAAAAGGCGAAACGCTCGCCCCAGCGCCCCCGCCAGCCCGCCCCAGGATCAACACGGAGGAGGTAAGCTCGCCCCAGCGCCCCCGCTAGCCCGCCTCAGGATCAACACGGAGGAGGTAAATCACGGTTATCACTGGTGTAGTGAGGCGCCTGGGGTCGAGGGAATTAATGCCAGCAGACCAGGGTTTTATCCCCGTGCGCAACTGACGACCCTCGAACCTGTGACCTCGACCAAATCGACCAGGCGCCTTACCATCCAATCCAGCCCGTAGGGGCGCAATGATTTCCCATATAGAACCTTATAGAGGGAACTGCACGAAACTAAAGCAAAGAGATAAGTGAGTTGCCACATCTAAGCATCATGTTAATCCCATAAATTCTTTCCTCAATGATAGAAGATCCACATTCTAGCCTTGATCATACAAACACATGGAAGACTAATTTTTCCATTAAAAAAGAGAGAGAGAGGAACTGTTTCAATGACTATAGTTGATATTATCAATACTTGTGAGGTGGTTAACTGGATGTTTCATTGGACTCAAGTAGAGACTCATTTAGAAAACATAGATCATAATCTTTATCTCCTTTAATCCAAACTAATACTAATTAGATTCAAGATTATTTTATAAGTGTATACTACAACAATAACTAAAAAACAAATATCATCAGGGAATAGGTGGAATACACTTATTACCAATAGGGCAAAAAAGAGGGAAATACTTGGCATTTTCATTTTGTCTGAGTCGTTTTGACTTGGTATAAACTGCAAAAGGAACATGGTTACTAATGCAGCTTCTAATTGCAAATTTCAGTGCACTTATTAATGGTCAAACTTTATTAGGTGTTTCACAGTAGCATGAATTGAACACCATAAACAGTTTATAGGTCCTTGTTACCTATGACTAAAATCTCATCTTTCAGTTTAATTTCAATTATGTCTCTCTAGGAAAATATTGGGTATTCATAGTAGCATAACTTGAACCTATGAACTATTAGTTTATAAATCCTCTTCATCTCCACAATAACAATAATCAAATCATCCTTCTATGCCACCAAACTCAATCTTCTATTATATTATCATCTATATATAATTAAATTTTATAATATTTTATCACTGCTAATCAAATTTCTTTTATGTTTCTCTTCTCTATTAAATATGTATATTGAATAGAGTCATTTAGGGATGGCAATTTTTTCCGCGGATTTGGATATCCGCGGGGAAAATCCAAAACGGGACGGGTTTGGGGAGGTACTATCGGGTTTGGATTCGGATTCGGGGATTTTTAAAAATCCCCGAAACAGATCGGGGCGGATATGGGGATGCTATCTCCATCCCCGAACCCACCCCGATATATTTAAAAATAATAAAATATTAATAATTATTAAAATAATTTCAATAATATTAATATTAAAGGTTTGTGAAACCCTAATCATCTCACTCGCCGCCTCCCAAGTCCCACCATTTGCGATTCTCCAATCTCTTCGACTCTTCTCTGCTCCGGTGCTCCCAGTCGCCGCCGGCCGCTCCCAGCCGTCTTCAAGACTTCAACTCTTCTCTTCTCTGCTCCCAGTCGCCGCTCCCAGCTGTCTTCAACACTTCTCTTCTCTGCTCCCAGTCGCTGTCTTCTCTGCTCCCAGTCGTCGTCTTCTCTGCTCTCAGTCGTCGCTCCCAGCCGCCACTCGCTCACTCGTCTCTGCAGAAGAACTTGGCTGCAGGCTGCCAGGCTGCGTGCACTTGGTGAATGGTGAGTGACGAAAAGTTCCTCTTTTTTTTTATCGATCGATTTTTTCACTCTGATGTTCGTTGTTTTTCACTCTGATGTTCGTTTTTTGCTCTGATGTTTGTTGTTTTTCGCTCTATTGTTCGCTGTTTTTCGTTTTTTATGTTTGGTGCTATGCTACTTGATCTGATACGGCGATACTTGTCTTGACATATCATCCTACATTAGTTGCATCATACGGCTGGCTTTGATTTCCTCACGGGGGAGGTTTGAATCATCCTACATCAGTTCATCGAGCTTTTCTTTAGAATTTGTTACAACTGCATCTAAATTGTACTGCAAGGTCACAATGTGGCTCTCAGTTGCATCATCTTCTACGGAGTCCACATAAGCTTCTGTTTCTAAAATGGATGCATCCAATCCTGAAGAAACTGCTCCTGCATCTTCCATTTTCAAATCTTGGTTGATGTCTATGTTGGTCACTTCTGAAATAGCTTTCGATGCAGCATCATAGATGGTGTATGATTTCCTTTGCTAATTGCTGTGCATATGTATGGATTTGCTTATGGTTTCACTCATCAAAGCTTAACTTCCATTGTCAATTGACTACGGTTAAACAGATAGATGATGTATGTATGGATTTGCTTGTTCATTATTATTATTATGCATTTTGATATAATGATATATTATCTCAGATGGAAATGAATGATAAAGAGGTTGAGGATGCTATGCAAATGCTCCAACTATGGGAAGTCAAGCACTTGGATTGACAACATCACAGTCCCAAGATGAGAATGTTTCGATCGATGCAAACGAAACACCTCCAAATGAGAATTTAGATGCTGAAAGTAAGGGATCAGAGGGTGGAAATAAAAGAAAATTTAGATCTCTTGCATGGGATCATTTCGAGAGAAAGCTAATTGAAGGAAAATGGAAAGCGGTTTGTAAAGATTGTAAGAAGTCCTTAGGTGGTGAAAGTAAGAATGGTACAAGTCATTTACTTGACCACATCAAATCATGTTTGTTCAAAAAATAGAAGACCATAAAACAATCAATATTGCAACCAACAAAATCCGATGATGGGGCAACAATGCTTGGGACATATCATTTCAACCAAGATCATGGGAGGGCAGAGCTTGCCAATATGATTACATTGCATGAGTATCCTTTATCGATGGTTGATCATGTGGGGTTTAGAAGGTACTCTTATTCCTTACAACCATTATTTAAAGTTGTTTCTCGAAACACAATCAAAAACGACATCATGAAGATATTTGAATATCAAAGAGATCAAACGATGAAATTATTAGACTCAAATGCTAGTCGGATTGCATTGACAACTGATATGTGGACGTCAAGTAATCAGAAAAGAGGATTTATGGCCATCACTTCACATTTCATCGATGTTTCATGGAAATTACAAAGTCACCTTGTGAGGTAAAATTTGTTCAGCTCTTTAATGTTGTACTTGTAATTACCATTAAAAATATTACTATTATTATTAAAATTTATTCTACTTGTTTTGTTACTAGGTTTGTATATGTGTCATGTCCGCATACTGCTGAGGTCCTTGCAAATGTCCTTGTCGATTGCCTCTTGGATTGGAACTTGGATCGTAAGTTATCTACTTTAACTGTTGGTAATTGCACAACTAATGATGCAATGATTGATCTTATTCTAGACAAATTTCCTCCAAGTTCACTAATTTTAGAAGGAAAGTTATTTCACATGCGGTGTTGTTCCCATATTTTAAATTTGGTTGTGAGGGATGGGCTAGACTTAATTAGTGATAGTATTGAAGTTATTCGTTATAGTGTTGGATTTTGGACAGCAACGCCAAAAAGAGATGAAAAATTTGTTGAAACAGCTCGACAATTGAAGGTTCCTAGCACTAAAAAATTGGAACTTGATTGCAAAACATGGTGGAACTCTACATATTTAATGCTTAACACCGCATTGGAATATAAAGATGTGTTTGCTCATTTGAAGCAACGTGAGACTTTATATAAAAGAGTTCCCACAGAAGAAGATTGGTCAAAAGTCGGACAGATTTCTGTTGATGCAGTCTGGCCCTGATTGTTATTTTGGTGTTGACACCGATTTTAGTTTAGGTGGATGATATTGATTATGATTAAGTCCTGATCGGGGATCAGACATGGTATGGAAAATCCTAGTCTGGAGGGCTAGGTGTTGGAAAATCCTAACCTGGAGGGTTAGGTGTTGAAAATCCTAGTCTGGAGGGCTAGGTGTTGGAAAATCCTAACCTGGAGGGTTAGGTGTGAAAAATCCTAGCTTGGAGGGCTAGGTGAAAAGTCCTAACTTGGAGGGTTAGGTGCAAATTCCCATCCTGGAGAATTAGGTGAAAATGTCCTGGCTTGGAGGGTCAGGTGCCTAGCTTGGAGGGCTAGGTTGGATGATATTCTAACTCGGAAGGGTTGGGTGAAAAGTCCTAGCTTGGAGGGCTAGGTGAAAAGTCCTAACTTGGAGGGTTAGGTGCAAATTCCCAACTTGGAGGGTTAGATGGAAAAATCCTTAGCTTGGAGGGCTAAGGTGGATGAATTCCTAGCTTGGAGGGCTAGGTTTGAGTCCCTGGATCGGTCTGGTGACCGATCAGGGACATTGGCACGCTGCTCCTTCATGGATCAGTCTGGTGACCGATCCAGTGATGTCTGATCGGACTGGTGACCGATCAGGGAGCACACAGTGAGGTTGGGAATCTACTGTGAGGCTCCTGATCGGACCGGTGACCGATCAGGGAGCAGGCTGCTTCCTCATTGCCTTGCTCCTGATCGGTCTAGTGACCGATCAGGGAGCGGACGGTGAGTGAGTTCCCTTGCTGATCAAGTCCTGGATCGGTCCGGTGATCGATCAGGGACTTTGGATCTGATTAAAAAATCACTGTTCATCTGTCCTGATCGGTCTGGGTGACCGATCAGGCTTCACTCTGATCGGTCTGGTGACCGATCAGGCTTCACTTTGATCGGTCCGGTGACCGATCAGGCGTGTATAGCCGCGAGAGCTGGGAATCCCAGCGAAGCAGTGGATCGGCACTACAAGAAAAAAGCTAAACGACAACGCTTTTTCCACGTTGTCTATGTGACTTAAAATGCGTTGTTAAAAGCACTGTTGTTAAAAGTCTGTTCAAAGACAACGCTTAAAAAATGTTGTCATTTTGTGCAAAGACAACACTTTTGTAATGTTTAAAAAGCGTTGTTATTTTTGATAAAGACAACATTTTTTACAACACTTAAATAACGTTGTTGATGTTTTGCAATGGCCACACTTTTGCAACGTTTAAAAAGCGTTGTCATTTTTAACATGACAAAGTTTTTACAACGCTTAAAATCCGTTGTTATTTTGTACAAGGTAAAAGTTTTTACAACGCTTAAAAAGCGTTGTCTTTTTAACAAACAAGATATTTTTTAAATGGATAGAAAGTGTTGTGTTTTTTTAAAATATAATTATTTTACCAAAATATACAGAAAATATCTACACAATACATGCATAACAGTAAATATGAATATCCACAAACAAAAAATATAAGCATTCACAATCTTTTTTAAAATATAACTATTTAACAAAAGGTACAACTTCATATTATCCAAAAAAAATATATATGGACGCACATTCCTCAAATTAATAGTGTATCCATATTAAGTTTAACAAGATCATCATCAAAATATCCTTCACCAACAGCTATGACTGCACCTTTCTTTGGGCTCAACTTCTTAAACTCTTTAACTATGATTTAACATTGCATCAAAATAAAAATTTGATGTTAGAGATTTTGTGTGAAATAATATAAGTCATATTAATGAATGAGATAAACGACACCGATAAAATCCATAAGCAAGTTAAATGTGTCATAATACTTATTAGCAAGTTCACATAGATCCAAATCAAGCATCAAGAAATCCATAAGCATTTTATCTGATGTAATAATATTTATAGAATACATAACGTAAAGAAAATTGTATGACAAAGATGAGGTATGCTTACTAAATATGTGAAAATAGAGACTAGCTAGCATTCTTCTATGTAAATATTAACTAAAAAAATGGTACAAGAATGAGAAAAAAAGAGCTATCTATACACGAAAATAATAGTCATCAAAGGTACTTACTTTACGATCCGTAGTGAACTTTGCAGACGGTTTCTTCAATGTTGGATGAACATCATCTGAGCAATGAAAAAATGGGTTAGCCCTATAGCAAGCATATACTTGTAACTAGTAAGACAGAAAAGCGATTTATGAAACATGGATCCCAAGATGAAACATATAGCGGCATACATTTCACAATTCATATGCTTGCTTTAACTCAATGGGAAATAGATGGTCATCATTTCATAAACTAAATTCTAAATAGATTTATGACAACCATCATTACATACCTACTCATAAATATGATCTTGTATACATTCCGCCAACTCGGACCGTACCTCATCAATTTCTTCTCGAGAATACTCTGCTTTTGTGAACTATGAACACACACACTTATTACGTTAATTGAAAAAATAATCAAAACTCACTTTGTAAATTTTACTAAAATTTGAGTTAAGCAAAATAATATTACTATTGATCGTAGTGAATCTCTCTGGATAGTTTCAATCTCTTCAATAATTTGTCTCATAAATCTCATCACATAATAACCGCATTGTTTTGCATCTTGTTGCTGAGGAGCCTATGATGATTAGAGCCAAATTGTCAATGACAAATATATATATTAAAATACATGTTAAACAAAATTACACATACCTTTAGTACCTCCCACTTAGCGTTTTTTCTACCTTTCCTTCATTTATTTGAATTAAACAATCTTAAGGCCCTTCATCAGTTAATAATATTTGATATATGAGTTTTTTATTGAGTTAAAAAATATTTACTAAAAAAATATGAACTCACATTTCCACTACATATTTCCAATCCTCATCGCGAATGCGGTGACTTAGGGAATCCAACAAATAAATAACATCCTTGTACGGTTCAATGACAGTGAGCTAATACCTTTGACATCCATTCTTTGTCCATTCTTGTCATAACTAATCAACCAACAATGAGCTAATACCTTCAAAATAGTTGTAAATAATATAACAAAATATTAACACAAACACAAGTATTAAATATGATGTTATCCAACAATAATCAAACAATATGATTATGCAACAAAATTTGATTATCCAACATTATGATTATCCAACAATATGCAAACCAAATTGAAAACAATTTTAAATAGAAATCATTACTAAACATAAAACATTACCAAATGTTTGTCATAGCAAAAATCCCACAAGTAGCTCACGACAAAGCAAAAAATCCCACAAATAACATATCCTCACGGCAAAGCAAAAGCACACAAAACCAAATCAGAAACTTCCGGCAAAAGATCACAAAACTAATTTTAAACAGAAAGTTCGTGCAATAGGACCTGCATTAGGATCAAAAGCTACCTCCAATTCATTCCTAAAATCCAACAATATGCAAAAAAAAAAAAAATTAGAACATAGTAGGTTGTCGTAAAAACTGAAGTTCACAAACAAATGATCCATTGTAAGAACTCAGAACAGGAATTCAATACCAAAGGCAAACGAACCAGTCCAACCCTAAGTCCTTTCAAGATCAAACTCAATGCATCCAAAATCTTACCTGTGATGCTCGACGCGACACCTCTGCACAGACTTGGCACGATCGGAATTCCCGACTTCAAACTATTGCACCGGTGGCAATGGATCGGGAGCTTGGCCGGCGATCAGGCGATGGATCGATTGATTAGCTGGTGAGCTTGCTAAAGAAAGGGGTTGACGTCGGGCGATGATCTCCGGCGATCGGCGAATCGGAGGGAAGGAGGAGGAGAAAAGGATCGCAAGCTCAAAGAGGGGGAGGTGGCCCGACGGCGTCGGCGTCGGCGTCGGCGTCGGCGTCGGCGTCGGCGGGGATGGGCGAGTGAGGAAATCGGGGAGGAGGAAGCTGAGTCGCTGCGATGTGTTAGGGGACTTAGGGCATGGGCTCATATAAAATCTATAAAAAAAAATTATAAAAAATCAAGATTGGAGAATAAAAACAGAAATTTCTAATTTATATAAAAAAACAAAAATTTCTAATTTATATAAAAACAACATTTTCTAATTTTGTATTTAAATGTTGTGTTTTATCTTTTTTCATATAAAATCTATAACATAAAAAAACAAGAATTTATAAAAAATCAGGAATTTATATAAAAATAGAAATTTTAATTTATATATAAAAACAGAAATTTCTAATTTATATAAAAAAAACAGAATTAATTTATATAAAAATAGAAATTTCTAATTTTGTATTCATTGGATTTTATTTTATTTTATTTATTTATTTTACATCATATTTTTACATAGACAACACTTACTAAAAAATTATTGTTATATATATTAAAAAAATATTCAAAGACAATGCTTTTTAAAACCCGTTGTCTTTGATCCAAAAAAAATGACCAATAGACAACACTTAGTTGCAAAGCGTTGTCGTTAATAAGAAATAAAAAACATAGACAACGGTTTTCACTAAAAGCGTTGTTAAAAAAAAATAAGACAACGCTTTTTAAAAAAAAACGTTGTCTTTCAAATGTTGTGTTTTAGCTTTTTTCTTGTAGTGCGGTCTGGTGACCGACCCACACGCCCTGGATCGGTCCGGTGACCGATCACTTTAATTCAAATCGCACTGTCAGACGCTCTGATCGCGTCTGACCATATCCGATTTGCTGCCACTTACATCTGATATTTGATTTACTGTGTGATACGCTGCTCTAACACCCTGATTAAGCTGCAGGTGACAGGGGAGGATTCAAACACTCAAGGAGAGGTCAATGGAGGCTTTCCTTGGAGCAGGTTTGTCCGATTCTCCGTTTCAGGTTGCAACGGCCGAGCTGCAGACTGGAGCCGGGACTGGGGCTTGGCTGAAGGGATCTCAGGAAGACCAGAGAGGGCTCAGTGGTAGCTGGAGTTGGCAGCGTGGTAGCTGGAGGCTACGGAGGATGTTGTCACCTGGTGCTGTGTGGAGAATCAAAAGCGCGGAAGCTGGCTTCGTGGAAGCAGAGTTTTTGAGAGTTCTGAACTAATCTTCTTGTTGCGCCTTGAGTTCTCCATTACGAGCTTGCTGTGTTCTTGAAGCTTCATCACTTTGAGCAAGCCACTGATTTCGAGAAGCAATCATCCATTACTTGAGCGCTTGAAGGAGAGAACAAGGAGCTTGGAGTCCGACAGTGGGAAGACACGGAGAGGGGTTCTTGCGTGAGATCGCCACTGGGTGGAGCTCAGGGAAGCTTGCTGTGTTCTTGTCCTTGCTAAGTATTTGAGTAAGATCCTTCTAGTTGTTTCTTTGTGCTTAAACTTTATCTGTGATTGAAACACTGTGGAGATGTTTCTCCACCGAGAAGGAGGTTGCTTTCTATCCGGTGATAACCGGGGCTTGATCTGCCGACGATCAAGGGATCGCCCACCTTAAGAGCACGCCAAGGAGTAGGGGCAAGTTATCCCCGAACCTTGTAAACCCTCCTTGTTAGCGATCTTGCTAATTGTGGTTGTTTGTTTTCGGTTTCTGTTTTCATTTACTGCACTGCTTCATTTCGTTTCTTCCGCTGTGCTACTGATAAGTTGAGTGCAGGAAACTTGTTAAGTTTCAAAGAAAAGTGATTGACTATATTCACCCCCCTCCTCTCTAGCCATCTCGTTTCCAAGAAGTGGTATCAGAGCTTGGGGCTCTGTACACGGCTTAGCATCCGAGAGTTGTCAACAAGATGGCTTTGAGAGAAGGCTTCTCCACCACCCGACCTCCATTCTTTGATGGCGCCGACTTCCAATATTGGAGATCAAAGATGGAATACTATTTGAACATGGATATCCATACTTGGTTCGCGGTGAAGGAGGGATTCACCCCTCCTAAGGATGATGAAGGCAAAGAACTCGAGTCTTCACGGTGGACTGCCGAACAAACACGAAAAAGTGAAGCCGACGCAAAGGCGGTTGTCACTCTACAATGTGGCATGAACAAAGACCAACTCATCAAGGTTGGTCCCTTCACAAGTGCAAAGGACTTGTGGAACAAACTCATAGCTTCACGAGGGCACCCGGGACTCAAGAATTGCCAAGAGGGACTTGTTCCTCAATCAACTCCAAAATCTCTCCATGAAGGAGAATGAGTCGGTAAGTGAGCTCCATAGCCGGTTCAAGGAAGTCCCCAATGGGCTTCATTCAATTGATGAAAAGGTCGAGAATCGCGACCTTGTGAGGTATGTCTTGAAAGCATTTCCAAGGAATGCTTTGTGGTCATCCATGGTGGATGCCTACAAAGTATCCAAGGATTTATCTATTGTAAAGTTAGATGACTTATTTTGTGAGATGGAATTGCATGAAATGGCTAACAAAGGCCCCAAGGAGAAGGGGATTGCCTTAGTTGCAGGGGACCGAACCAACAAGAAGAAGAAGGAGATGAAGAAGGAGAAGGAAGTCTCTTCATCTTCATCCTCTTCCGAATCCGAGTCCGATTCTGAGGAAGATGGCAGCGACTCTTCTTCATCCGAAATGGCAAACTTTGTGCGAAGGATGATGCGAAGGGATCGACGGTTCAAGAGTAGAGGTAACACTAGTGAATCCAAACTTGATCAGACTAATGTATCTTGTTTTGAGTGTGGTAGAAAAGGGCATTTCAAGAGTGAATGTCCGAAGCTCAAGAAGAAGGAGGAAAAATCCAAAAAAAAAAGAAGAGAGATCCAAGAAGAAGAAGAAGGCCTTGAAGGCCGCTTGGGATGAGTCATCCTCAAGCTCATCCAATGAAGAGAAGGAGGAGAAGAGCACAAGGCAAGTGGCACTCATGGCTCTTGGAGAGGCAAGCAGTGATGAATCTTCAAGCTCCTCAAACGCGGCTTCATCATCTTCGGATGATGAAGAGGTAATCTCTTCCGAGCTTGAAAAGTGTTATAGAGCAATTGCATGTTTAACTAGTATGCTTAAAAAGTCCAAAAATAAAGTTAAGGCATTGCAATTGGAAATTGATCAATTGAAAGCTTCTAGGGATGATAACATTGATGATTTACATGTTGAACTGCTAGAAGATGAAATTAAATCATTAAAACTTGAAATTGAAAATTTGAAGTCCTCTAAGGTTGAGGAAGTCAATGATTTGCATGATGAATTGTTAGTAGAGGAAAACCAATCATTGAAGAGTGAAGTTGAGAAGCTCAAGAATATTCTTGGGAAGTTCTCAATTAGCTCTAAGACCCTAGATATGATTCTAAATGCCCAAAGAGCGGTTTACAATAGGGCCGGTATTGGTTACCGTCCTAAGGAACCGTCATTTGTATCTCTCATGTCTAGGACTGATATGAGACAATCTAGGACACCCAAAATCCAAAAGAAAATGGTCAAGGCATGGGTGCCTAAGTCATGTTTAGTTGATGCTTTAGGTCCCAAGGTTTGGGTACCTAAAACTTCTATTTTTCGAATTGTGTAGGTTATGATTGAGGGGGAGCATCTATCAACTTGGTTCGTTGATAGTGGATGCTCCAAACACATGACCGGGGATAGATCATTGTTTACCACACTTCACAAGAAAAGTAGAGGTAATGTATCATTTGGTAACAATGGTAGTCTTAAGGTCATAGGAATAGGAGACATTCAAATATCCGAATGTCTTAGAATCTCAAATGTCCTTCTAGTCAAGGGGATGAAATTTAATCTCCTAAGTGTGAGTCAATTGTGTGACACGGTTACACAATTGATTTCCAACCAAGTCAATGTCTAGTTAGACACAATGACACCTTGGACACAATACTAGTAGGAACAAGAGTAGACAATATTTATCAAGTTTCATTTAAAAGTGCTACTAATGCTTTTGCTAAGTGTCTCATGTCAAAAGAAGGAGAGTCCACCCTTTGGCACCGGAGATTAGCTCATGTGAACATGAAGAACATCCGGAAGTTGGCCAGAAAGGGACTAGTCCGTGGCTTACCAAGCATCAAGTATGAAAAAGACAAACTTTGTGATGCATGTCAAATGGGTAAGCAAACAAAATCTGCACATAAAGGTAAAAGCGCTGTAAGTACCTCCAATGCATTAGATTTACTTCATATGGATCTATTTGATTGTAGTACCATCATATCATTGAATGGAAGTAGATATTACTTTGTTATCATTGATGATTTTACTAGATACACATAGACTTACTTTTTAAAATATAAGGACCAAACCTTAGATATTTTTATTTCTTTTTGTAGAAGAGATGAAAATGAAAAATCATCAACCATTAAGACAATTAGAAGTGATCATAGAGGTGAATTTCAAAACTAAAGGTTTTTAGAATTTTGTCAAGATAGAGGTTATAGACATGAGTTCTCTACTCCTAGAACACCACAACAAAATGGTGTTGTAGAGAGGAAGAACTGTGTACTCCAAGAGGCTGCACGAAGCATGCTTAATGAGTACTCACTCCCGAGTTACTTATGGGCTGAAGCTGTAAATACAGCTTGCTATGTGCAAAATCGAGTCCTCATCCATAGGTTTTTAGGAAAGACTCCCCATGAACTTTGGTTTGGAAAACCACCTACGGTTAAACACCTTAGGGTGTTTGGTTGTAAGGTGTTCATCCTAAACACCAAGGATCACCTTGGAAAGTTCACGGCAAAGGCTGATGAAGGGATACTAGTCGGGTATTCCCTCGTTAGCAAAGCCTATCGAGTCTACAACAAGAAAACTAGATTAGTTGAAGAGTCTTCTGATGTGGTTTTTGAAGAAATTCCAAAATCAATTGACCAATCAGAAAATGTAGAAGGAGTTCAACTCGAACTTAGGAGACTAAGTTTGAATGAAACTCCAAGTGTTGTTGATGGTGATGAGTCTGATGACGGTGAACCTAGACAACCCATTGATCAGCCGGATCCTGAGGCTGAACTTGTGTCTAGTGAACCCGTTCAAGAAGCACCACCAACACCAAGGCAAACTAGATTAGCCTCTAGTCATCCCCAAGACCAAATTGTTGGAGACATCCATCAGGGGTTAGAACTAGATCATTCTTCCGGAATGAGGCTAATGAAGTTGCCCTAATTTCCGAAATTGAACCTAGGAAAATTGATGAAGCATTAAGTGATCCCGATTGGATTATTGCAATGCAAGATGAACTAGGTCAATTTGAGAGAAGTCAAGTTTGGGACTTAGTCCCTAGACCCAAGAAGACCTCCATTATTGGAACCAAATGGTTCTTCAAGAACAAATTGAACCATAAGGGAGAAATCATTAGAAATAAGGCACGCTTGGTAGCCAAGGGCTACAGTCAAGTTGAAGGCCTTGATTATGCTGAGACCTATGCTCCTGTGGCACGATTAGAGTCTATCCGATTGATGCTTGCATTTGCAGCTCATCGTGGTTTCAAATTATATCAAATGGACGTCAAATCGGCCTTTCTAAATGGTCTAATTAGGGAAGAGGTCTATGTTGAACAACCACCGGGGTTTGAGAGTACCGAATTTCCAAACCACGTGTTCAAGCTCAAAAAGGCACTTTATGGCCTTAAACAAGCACCCCGAGCTTGGTATGAGCGGTTGTCGACATTCCTAATTGAGAAGGGCTTCGTTAGAGGCCAAATAGACCCTACACTATTTCTACGGAGAGATAGCGACAACATTTTTGTAGCCCAAGTATATGTCGATGACATAATTTGTGGCTCAAATAATAAGGGCTATTTGAATGAATTTATTGGACACATGGAAAATGAATTTGAGATGAGTCTAGTGGGAGAGTTGACTTTCTTCCTTGGACTTGAAATCAATCAAACCCGAGATGGGATCCATGTGCACCAATCGAAGTATATACAAGAAATGCTTCGAAAATTCAATATGAGTGATTCAAAAGAGGTAACCACTCCCATGGCCACAAACACAAGATTAGACAATGACGAGAGTGGTAAACCCGTTGATTTGACTCAATATCGAAGCATGATAGGTAGTTTGCTAGACCTCACAGCTAGTCGACCGGATATCCTATTTGTTGTGGGTATGTGCGCTAGGTATCAAGTTTGTGTCAAGGAATCTCATTTAATCGCTGTTAAGCGAATTTGAGATATCTCAAGGGCACAATTGGAGTCGGTCTATGGTACCCCCGTACCGAATCATTTGATTTAATTGGCTATACGGATTCCGACTACGCTGGATGTAAGTTGGACCGGAAAAGCACAAGTGGGGGTTGCCAATTCTTAGGCTCGTCCTTAGTAAGTTGGTCAAGTCAGAAGCAACATTGTGTTGCTCTCTCCACGACCGAGGTAGAATATATCGCCATGGGAGAGAGTGTATCACAATTATTGTGGATGATACATACTTTAGAGGACTACGGATTGAGTTACAAGGGTGTGTAAGTTTTATGTGATAACATTAGCACAATTAACTTAACCAAAAATCCAGTCCATCATTTTAGGACCAAACACATTGAAGTAAGACACCACTTCATTAGGGATCATGTAGCTAGGGGAGATATTGTACTCTCACATGTATAGTCCAAGTCAAACCTAGCTGACATCTTTACTAAACCACTCCCTGAAAATGAGTTTAGTTTCCTAAGACGGGAATTGGGAATGTGTCGCGCTTCATGATTTTCAAATTGCATTCAAAACCCTTCATGATTATTTCAAAATTGTTGGGAATCAATTGGGTAACTTTGGGGACATCTCACACAAACTATAAGGTTTACCAAAATATTTTTGTTTGCTAGACATGGGGTGAGATGTTAGGATCAACTCGATTTCTCAAAATGTCATTGCATTCCTTGAGAAATTAAGTTGACGAGATAATAATCACGGTGGTGACCAAGTATTGGGGAAAACCAATGCATAACATATGTGTATTTGGCTCCATGATCATACTTGGACATTCCAATCAAGGCTTGATTGGAAACTTGGATTTGGAACCAAACTTGATTGAATTTGCTTGATGATTGTTGATTGCGTTTGACCTCCATTTGGATGGGTCAAAGTGATTGTTGAACTATAAGGACCTTTGATCCTCGTTCAGGGATCAATTTTAGTCATGAGATCATGTCCAAGTTCGACAAACTTCATCAGATCCGCTGGAAAACTTTTGAAATTCGAAACTGAACATTTCAGTTCGTATCAGGGAGTATCAGGAACCCTGATCGGTCACCGGACCGATCAGGCATAGGGCTGATCAGTCCCGGACCGATCTGGGCCCTTCCTTGTGGTGATCGGTCCCAAGACCGATCAGCGAAGCAAGCAGTGGACCTTCCGGAGTTTTTGACCAAGTGTACTGGGCTAGCCTGGGTCGGTCCCCGGACCGATCTGGCACCCTGCTGAGACCGGTCCACGGACCGATCAGGGGGTTCACAGTAAGCCGCCCGAGCCTACTGATCTCTCCCTGATCGATCAACCGAACGATCAGGAGCGCGCCTGATCGGTCATCCGACCGATCAGGCCCAGGCCAGTCCGATCAGGCTGTAGCCTGATCGGTCTGGGCGCGATCAGATCGAACGGTGATCCGTTCAGGTGCATTAAAATCTGGTTGGTGGACCGATCCACCAACCGATTAACTCCTCCCAAAACACTTCACTTCCGAACCCTAGCGCCGAAATCTCTCACCCGCGCAACCTTTCCTTCGTGCGTGAGCTCTCCAGGACTTACGAGCGAGAGTGTTCGTGCGTCTTCCTCGTTCTCGTGCGTGCCAGTTCTTCCGAAAGGTTCTGCGGGCATCTCCCTGTTCTCTGCCTGCGCTTTTGTCTTGCGCCAAGGTTTCTCCTGCACAGGTTTTTTCCCGTCCAACCTTCAAAAACCTCCTCAATGGCACCTAAGTTTTTGGCGTCGTTTTCTGTTCAAACAGTTCATAAACTATTTTGGACGCTAACCTTGGTTTGGTGTTGTTTTTGATGTTGTTGCCGTGACCCTATTTTCTCACCAAATGATCAAATCATTCTTTCCCTTTTGTTC